>CANYLF010179598.1:0-11249 GCA_948193215.1 Bocquillonia castaneifolia
TCGAGGGGAATCTAGTTCATAGATCGTATGCTTACTGTCCCTATCATGAAGATTTTGGGCATTACATTGATAAATGTGGCCATTTTAAAAGGGCTGTGAATGAGCTTTGTTTCAAACAGACCATCGCCATCACTAAGGGAGTCTACATAGTCTTCATAGAGGTAGAGAAACATGGAAGGCTCAAGGTAATGCTTCCTGGTCTTTTTCGTTGGGGACGGGTACCTCCACTTAGACTGAAAGGGCCACCGTGTACTATCTTGTACACTGTGGACATAATCTTCACTAATTTGATGAGTAAACGGTACCTGATGCCGATTAATCAGCCCATCTATGGTACCCCCGACCAGTTCACTACGAAATACTACTAGTATCACTAGTCAATAGGACATCATCTGGGGAACTGTCAAAGATTCATTGAGGAGATATCAAACCTGGTAATAGAAGAGAAGCTTATCAGCCTAGGAGATGAGACTATAGGATACACAACCGAATGGGATGGAGAGGCCCTACACCGTATCTTTGATACACACCCTGCAAGCGCACAAGGAGGCTAGAGAATCTCAGAAGCCGCACCTTTAACTCAAGAAGAGGGTAATTGGCTCTTTAACTATATGGCAGAACGGCACGGGGAAGAACTACCAAGCATACTGAGGCACATAGAAGGGGAATGAAAGAAAAAAGAAAGGAAAAAAAGGGTGGAACACTAGGTGGTCTGACCTAGAGGAGTAATTCGGATGAATAAAATAGATCATCCATTTTCCTTATAAAGTATGGTCTGTAATAAAAATGATGTTGCTAATGTATGTGTGTGATGTTAAGCTTTCTCATGAGTTTCTTGCTTTAGATTTCATCTTCAATCTCTCTGCTCAAATGATGAAAATGACTCTTCACCAAAAGCCCATATCGTGAGGGGAGCCAAAACATAGGAGCTACTTGTCCATAATTAGAACTATGCATTTTTGCACGAGTCACTGAACACTATGTTCATGCATGTCTGGTTTGAATCCTAACCTTATAATTTGCAGGGAATGTCTAACCCATTTGACTCACTACTAGTTCAGCACTTGCTTGGAAAAGAGGTACGTGCATTGATGTAGGAGCTTCAAGAGGATCGATCTTCAGAAAAGTCGACCCACTCAAACATTCGGAGGGAGCCGCATAAGATTCCGGAGGGGATCACAGCTCGGGAACAGAGCAGTCCAACGTCAATGCCGAGTTGTGAGACCAACTTGCCCCCTGACCTACCTACAGTTAAAGTTCTACCTACACTCCAAGTGATCCCTAACTACAGAAACTTATAACTCCAAAACCTATCCTGCACCCTGCCAAACCCTACTACATATCATTCAGAACCCAGTAAACCCAATAATCACCCCTTGACCTTCATACGGCTGAACACGATCACACAGTCACCTACAAGTACCAGCATAACACCCTAGAAGTACCGATGAAAACTCCCCAAGATGACACTTTTCACCACCTCCAACCTTCAGCGGAATATCAACAGTTCCACCAAGCTATAGGCAACCATATCCTCAACCACCTGAATGTTGAAGAAAATGTCCCTCGTTTCACCAACACTGAGAACCCCATAATAGAGCTCACTTTGTTTCCCTATGGATATTTTGACTATGAACAGCCCGTATCTGAGATTTACAAAAGCTTGGTCACACAAGGATTCATCACCTCTAAACCTACCAAACATGACCCAACTTTTAACAACTCTCACTTTATACCTAGGACTTACTGTGAGTTTCATCATATTGAAGGACACCTAATAGATGATTGCTTCAGGCTAAAGAACATTCTCAAAAGCTTCATAGACACAAGGAGAATAGTACTAGTTCATTTCGACAACTCAAGAGATGACAAAACCAATGAAGCCAGCACATCTACAACTAGGCTCTTCTCCAACTTGCCACTTTCTCTTTCAACCATCTTTTGGCATCTTCAGTAAATAAACCTACTATGGCCGTAGCCGACAGCCAAACTAGCAAACCCAAGCTCCCGCAAGTACACTCCGGGGACCTTCTGCACCTTTCACATGGTAGACGGGCATTATACTGATAAATGTGTCGCACTCCACAATCGCATTCAGGACCTTATTGATGAAGGAAAGATCCCCGATCTGGAATACTTAGGACTTGATAACTGAACCTCTGTCCTATACCCTAATGCTATCTAAAGTTTGCTATGAGTTCCTTGTAAATAAATAAATGAAAAATCTACCTTTCCTTTTATCTGAACATTGTTTCCTTTCTTAAATGCATCTTGCACTCATGATATCTTTGGCATTCACTCATATCATAATAGTTCATTTGACATTTCCATAAGGCTTCAAAACACTTGTTGGGCCCACCGTTGCCGTCATAAAATGGAGGATGGAATAATGCCATTCTCTACCCGAAGGACGACTTTGATTAGTAACAGGCACCACAAGCACAAGACAAGTCAAGCACCATCAAAAGGATTGCTAGTCCTGAAGATCATCTCAAAACATCTAAAAGCCTCACAAAATACTTCTAGGAATGCTCCTTCACTGGTTGAAACAAAATGTCAAAATCTCTCTTTGACTAAAAAAAAAAGAGAAAGAAAAGAAGAAAAAAAATGAAAAAAAATGAAAAACGAGGAAGCGGGGAGATTCAACATAAAGCATACCTAAGTGACTGTGAAGCATGACCAAAACGCAAAGTGGCAGCAACAAGAGGCTACCTGAGCAAATGTATGATCAATGGAGTCATAAGAATAAAACTCCAAACCTTGATACTAGGATCAATGAATGATGAATCTCATCAATCCAAATATTGTGCTTTCAAGTGACAAGACACAAAATAAGCCTAATGAACATCTTTGAAATAGGCTGAAGCACTGACAGAAATACCCTGAGTAAAAGTGTCAACAACCGCCCTTGGCATGAAAAGCCATGACTGATGAAGCCCGTGCAAAAGAGCAAAATACGCAAAAGGAACGAGTCAAAAGAAGAGCTCAGATTAAAGCTTAAACATGTAACCCGAGGGGCAAGACCAATAGCCACAACAATATTAGGCCCAACATACAAACCATGCTCCTCTATAGCATCGTTAAATGAACTAGGTTGATTAGTTGTCAGATACTCTTGATTGAATCATATCACTTATAATTTGAATGAGGTACTAAATAGGTCACAGGATAAGCCAGATGATCTGCATGACAGGACCAATGTAGAGTCAAAACCACCGAAGTGGCACACCATGCCTCCAATAAAAGAAGAAGCCCATTCTGATGTCCCCGAAGATGAGATAGCAAACCCCTTCGCCAACAAGGTGGTAACATACCTCATAATCATGCCAACCCAACGGCCTTGTTCTACAGCCCGAAGAGGTAAGCTTGAACTAATAAAGGAAACCTCACACACAAGCACAAACTAAAAATAAAAATAAGCCTGATGAGTTGAAAACCTTTGCGTGGGTGACTCATGCAAAAGTTAAGGCAAGGACTGCTAGGGTGAAAACCTCACAAAGAGGCACCCTAGGCAAAAAGATAAGGCTAAAAACAAATAAAGCCTGATGAGCTGAAAACCCCTCCATGGACGACTCATGTAAAAGTTAAGGCAAGGCCTACTAGGGTGAAAACCTCACAAAGAGGCGCCTAATGCAAAAAGATAAGGCCAAAAATAAATAAAGCTTGGTAAGCTGAAAACCCCTCCGTGGGTGACTCATAAAAAGTTAAGGCAAGGCCTGCTAGGGTGAAAACCTCACAAAAAGGCGCCTTATGAAAAAAGATAAGGCCAAAAACAAATAAAGCCTGATGAGTTGAAAACCCCTCTGTGGGTGACTCATGCAAAAGTTAAGCAAGGCCTGCTAGGGTGAAAATCTCATAAAGAGCGCCTTAGGCAAAAAGATAAGGCCAAAAACAAATAAAGCCTGATGAGTTGAAAACCCCTCTGTGGGCGACTCATGCAAAAGTTAGGGCAAGGTCTGCTAGGGGGAAAACCTCACAAAAAGGCGCACTAGGTAAAAAGATGAGGCCAAAAGAAAATAGAAGTTTGATAAGTCAGAAACCTATCAGGGGGGGTAGTTCACATAAAAGATAAATAGCCATGGAAAACAAAAGAAAAACTGGAAGCCAAACCTTAGCCAAAAACTTGAACTAGAAACTGAAACCCGAGGACTAGACACTCATTGATGAATTCCTCTAGGCAGGGAGCAACCATTACATCCAATGACTGGCCAGACCGGACAACACACAGGGGGGCACCTCATCTAGTTTAGGACATAGATGATCGAGGCACTCTATCTGAGCCACCATCACCAGACAAGAACAACCATCTTTGTCGACCAGGAGTAACCCGGACATCAACATAGTTTGACTAACACTCTCCTCTTAATGCATGGTTAATCATCACATTCTAGAATAAGCATTTAAACACTACACACCTGCATCACATTGTGTCACAAAGATTAGACTCACACTAGACAGGAAAGCCAGCAACAAGTGGCTGAAAAACATTTAGACTCATACACCACTCACACCATGCATACATACTGCATTCTAAACAGGACAAATGGCCTGAGGTTCACCAAGGATAAACAAGATCAGAGCCAAACGAGGCTAAAGTAAAGGACTCACTGCAACGAGCATAACATTCAAAGCAACAACAACAATTAAATCATAGTATCTATATGCCCACGAAAGAAGGAGAAAGTCAACCTAACATAGAAATCCAATGTGAGAGCACACACAGATGTGGGAGTAATTGGTCACAAGCTAACATGGATGCCCAGAGCAAGCCAAAAGAACAGGATAACAAAAAATCTAGGATAGACGGATCTCTTGTCCACTCACAAGTAGGACAACGTATCCCTAGGCAGAGTGGAGCCAAACCATTAAAACTCAGGGGTGGGCTCCCTAGTTATAAAACACTAGACGGGCAACATCATTAATGACTCACCTGACAAGTGATTGGCCTTTAAGAAGAAAGTGAATAGCCCAATCAATACTGCAGAGAAATCATAATCTGTCACCGGCGAAGAATTCTAGATGACAGGTGGTCACCCTTAGATCTCAACAAGCTTCAGGCGACAGCAAGCCACCTACGTCTATCACAGGTGATAGTAGGCCACTCTTTGTTCTGAAACATGACTAGCAGCAAGCCATCTAAAACCATCCCAGTCGGCAACGGGCTGCCTCCTTCATTTAGAAGTGCAACTAGCTGTAAGCCACCCCCAGAACCTTAGAGAATCCAGCAAACGTAGGGTCATGACAAGTCACCCTCGTTTACAGCATCCCAAGCGAAGACAAACCATCCCAACTACAAAAACTTGGTCGGTAGTAAGCCATCCTCAATAAATCCCGCAAATGCAAGCGGTGGCAAGCCATCTCCATCAGCCTCAAAAACATGGTCGGTAGCGAGCCACCAACAAACCCAGATGGTAGCAGATCACCATTTATTCAGAAGTATATTTGGCAGCGGGCCATCCTTAGTGAATCTTTGGTGATAGCGGATCACCCCTTATTGAGACACATGATCGGTAGCGAGCCATCTCTAATGAATCCCGGGTAATAGCAAATAACCCCTGGCCTAAATACACAATTAGTAGTGAGCCACCCCTAGTGAATCCAAATTACAGCCAGCCACCTTTAATCTTAGCTAAATTTGGGTGACAATAAGCCACCTTCCAAATGTTTAAGTTTCCGACCATAAAGAATCACCTCCATGATGGCAATGGGCCAACATCAGAAAACCACAGATGAGGGCGAGTCAAAGAATCTCAGATGGCAGCGAGCCATGTCCAGTAACTTCAGGCAACAGTAGGTCACCTTTGACAAATCTAGAGGCACCATTGGCAACAAGCCATCTTCAGTAATCCCAGGTGATAATGGATCACCTTCTACTCCACGAACCCAGTTAGCAACAAGCCATCTTCAGTAACCACAAGTGATAGCAAACCACATTCGACTCCAGGATCAAGATGGTAATGAGCCACCTTTAGTAATTTCAGAAGATAGCGAGTCACCTTTAAAAGAAATTTAGATAAATAGCAGCCCTCCATCAACTTTAAAATCCCATATGACAGCAAGACTTCGACCCCGAAACCCCAGGCGATGGCGAGCCTCCACCCATTCGCCAATATGGTAGGTGACAGCAAGTAGACACCAATCACAGATCTCAGGTGATAGTAGGCCATTCTTCACACTCAGAAATTCCAGAACCACAACAAACTACCTCCAGTAAGCTCTAGGTAAAACCTACTAACTCCATAGGAATCCAGTATCCTAGATTTTTTGGGTAAACCCCGACGTCCATCTAGATTGCCAGTGATCTAGATTTATGTGTCTAGTCAATCGAGAGTATCCTAGATTTTTCGGGTGAACCCTGAAGTCCATCTAGATTACTAGTGATCTAGATTTCTGTGTCTAGTTGATCGAGAGTATCCTAGACTTTTTGGGTAAACTACGATGTCCATCTAGATTGCCAGTGATGTAGATTTCTATTTCTAGTCGATCGACAGTCTCCTAGACTTTTTGGGTAAACCCCGACGTCCATCTAGATTGCCAGTGATCTAGATTTCTTGTCTAGTCAATCGAGAGTATCCTAGACTTTTTAGGTAAACCCCGACGTCCATCTAGATTGCCAGTGATCTAAATTTCTGTGTCTAGTCCATCGAGAGTATCCTTGATTTTCTAGGGTAAACCCCAACGTCCATCTAGATTGCTAGTGATCTAGATCTTAGTGTCTAGTCAATCAAAAGTATCCTAGGCCATTTCAGGCATGTCTCGATGTCTCATAAGAGACAAATGTCTTAGTTTCCAAGTCTGGACCGACCTAGCAAGTTTAAGACTTTTTCAAGCCTGTCTTGACGTCCCATAAGATGCTAATGTCTTAGGTTCTAAATCTGGACCGACCTAGCATGTCTAAGACTTTTCTGGGACTTTTCCATGTCAGACCCATCATATGTAATTCAGACAGATGACATTGAGATTGGGGAAGATTTGACGTACAATGAGTACCCAATGGCTATTATTGATCATCAAGTGAGACAGTTATGATCCAAGTCAATTTCGATGGTAAAAGTAATGTGGAGGAACCATTCTATTGAAGATTGTACTTAAGAGCAGGAGTAAAACATGAAGGAGCAGTTCCCCCACTTGTGTGTGCAATAAGGTATGTTTCTAAATTCGACGACAAATTTCTCTTAAGGTGGGGAGAGTGTAATACCCGTAATTTCCCAGTTTAATTAAATTTAATTCGAGAATTAATTAATTAAGCTTAAATCTTTAAAAATTAAAAATGGTTGTTCAGGATGTCCTATCGATCTAAAATTATAAGTGAATGTGTTAAGTATATTCCCGAGCTTGTGGTATAAATTTGAAGAAAAACCGAGTTATGGATAAAATTAATTAACATAAAGGACTATATGTAAAATGTTAAAACTTATTTCTATATACCTATTTTTATCTGTTAAAGACCCATTTGAAGGTCAAAACTTTGTAAAACAACAACTACAGTACCCCCAAGTTCTTTGTCATTGTTACTATAGTCCGAACCCATTGTTGCCATCAATTCACCCTTTTTCGGCCACCGTTGCCATCGACTTGACAATCAACAGAAAGCCCTTAACCACCTGAACATTTGCATACCTTTTTCCCCTTCTCTCGTCGTCTGCAAATAGAGAAATAAGCTCCGACATTCTGGCGATAATCATACCTCATGGTTGATGCTTCTCTGATTATTTTCTATCCAAATTGACTGTAAAACTAAGCTCAAAGGACCCAAATACATAGGCAAGGAGTTGAACACGATCTTGGATCATCGATTTTGACAGGGAACGGAGTAAAATGGAGATCTCAGCTCCGACGAGGCTTTTTGCTTCGATCCGCTTAATTTAGTGGAGCTGGAGGTGTGTGAAGGCTGCTAGGGGAACTCTGGGTGGATTATACCTTTGTTCGGTGAGTTTGAAGCCCTTCTAGTGCCACCCATGGCGGCGGTTGAGGTCCACACGCCGCCGTGGGCGGTGGCTATGTGGCCCGACCCAAAAATTGATAATAATATTTTAAAAAAATATTATAAATTATTCTGAAAAACTTTAATAAAGGACCGATAGGCAAATAATGTGTAGATTTTAAATTAAAAATCCCGAAAGTAATTTGGCGGTGTATAAAAGTTCTCAAAATACGTGTTAGGTGTTTAATTTAATTTCTCTGATGTTGATTATGTTATTAAGCAGATAATAAAAGTTATAATTATCTCGAATTAGGTTTGAATGGATTAATTTAATATTCTGATTAATTAATTGAATATTAGGATTGCTTAGACCGTATAACTATATAAAGAGATAAAGGATTGTTGAGGACTGTTATGGACGTTGAATAAGTATAATTTGATAGATATTAAATGGTGTGATTAGTTCGACATATATATATATATATATATATATATATATATATATATATATATATATATAAATGCAGGTAATAAAAGTTATAACTAACTCGAATTGGGTTCGAATAGATTAATTTAATATTCTGATTAATTAATTGAATAGTAGGATTGCTTAGACCGTATAACTATATAAAGAGATAAAGGACTGTTGAGGACTGTTATGGACTTTGAATAAGTATAATTTAATAGATATTAAATGGTGCGATAAGTTTGACATCTATATATATATATATATATATATAGATGCTACTGGTTAAGTGTTGTAAATATTGTGTGTGGTAAATCCGGGTAAACAGGTAGGCCCGATAATTGGTTGTGATTATAGAAGTGTTATTTTTATGTAGGATGGGCTCCACTTCGGTGGTGAGATGTCCATTTTATAGGGGAGGTCTGCCGAATTTTTGATAGAATTTTCTCGTAAAACATGATATCGGGTTAGACAAATTAAATCCTATGATGCGTTATAGTTATAGGATGATAATATACGTTACGATCTTTAACACCAAGTTTGGGATGGATTGGTGTGGTTCCTCTATGCCTGGGACACCAGAATATCGAACCATGAACGGAGAAAGACATGAGAGAAAAGCATATTAGCTTGTGATTGTGAGGCCCCAATTCTTGATTTAGGGGGGGGGGGGGGGGGTAACACCAAAGGCCTATAAATGTGCTATTCTATTTGTACATATGTGGTAAAGGGACACCCTGTTTGTCCATTATATTAGTTTCCAGCTTGGAGAACCTGTTGATGATTTAGGTCCTGTAGATACTCGCGCAACATCCCCTATTCATAGATCGGCACCTAATAACCCTAATACATCGAAATTCATTGCCCATGGATAAAGAAAAATAGTTTCAACATAAAAAATAATAAAAACTAGAGCAAACATATAACAACGGATTCAAAATTGTAACCAAGCATCAACCATCAGTTCTATACCCGATTCATAACTAGAATAGTGACGAATCTTGTATGTGTTCCTAAGAAAAGGAATTTGTCCATTTCTCGAGGTCTCAAGAGGGTGTGGAAAATGAAATACCAAGAAGGGGGTGAATTGGTGCGGAATTAAAAAAAAATTTAGAGAGAATGGAGATGAAGTAGAATGAACACACAAGGATTTTATAGTGGTTCAGACCCAACTTGTCCTACGTCTAGTCGCCCAAAGACCTCTTTGGGATTCCACTGACTACAATAGTGATACAAGGGATTTCAAGGCTATCCCAATCCTTTACAATGAGTTTTACCCAAGGCTCACTCACAAACCCTAGTGTTTCCAAGAGGCTAACACCAAACCTTTACAATGAGTTTTACAAATGGCTAACTCACAACCAACCCTAGTGTTTCCCAACTCACAAAGTATTGACATTAGTACAATGGATAAGTAATTCATTCAACCCAAGCAACAAATGCTCTAGAGTTCTAGCTACCTAAAACCAAACAAGAATTAATTACAAATGATTGAGAAATAAATTTACAAGAGTTTGGCTATCAAAGAATTAATGTTCTTATTCTAAGAACATTTATGATGGGTATTTATAGCCAAAATACCCATAACTAGCTATTAGAAACAACCCCAAAGGCGTCTCTAACATATAGTTACTTTTGCATTTAATGCACTGAAATCTGTCAGATCGCGGGCGTTAGATTGATTGTCACAGGCGCGATCCTTCCAAAGGTTAGTTTTTTTAGAGACTTCCTTAAATGTCACGGGGGTGACATCTTCAATCGCGGGCGTGAAATCACTGGGTAGAGGATGCCTTAGAGAATAGCTTTCTGTTTGATCAAATTGTTAGGGCGATTTACTGAATCGTGGGCATGACCTCAGTGACTAGAAAATCCTTCAAAAATGGACTCTCTATTTTTCAAATTGCGGGTGCAACCTCAGAGTACAGAAGCCTTCCAAGTTTTCACCAAAAATCCTAGGCGCGATATCCATTTCGTGGGCGAGATATGTCCCATGTTGCGGGGGTGATCCTTATGTCACGGGCGCGATTTAATGCCACGGGCGCGATCTCCTTTGTCACGGGCGCGATTTACAGGAATAGTATAAAAACTAGTTTGATAGAAAACCTACACACTTTAGAACTTTGTTAGACAAAGATAAAGGGTTGTAAAACTCAAAATAAGATGGATTGATGCCACTGAGGCCAACAATCTCCCCCTTTTTGAGTTTGACAACCAAAAAATTTTCTAAGTTCAAAACTGAAGAACAAAGGAGTTAAGTGTGTGAGCTGATGGAATTACTCCCCCTCAACTTGTGTAAGGTTATAGAATTATAAAAACAAAACAAGGAGATTTCTCCCCCTTTGTCAACTCAAAAGCACAACATAAAATATAGGAGGAATAATAGAATTAGATATAATATCCATCAACCATAAAATTCATTCATGAAATAAATATGAATGGATACAAGGGAATATAAAACAGATAACAATGATGCAAAAGATGGAAACAAAGAGATGAAAAGGATAAAATATGATAATGCATGAATGGAATGCAATGGACATAGGACACTAAGGCCAAGTCTACAAGTCATCATGGTCACAAGAATCCATCTCAAGCTGGGTATGAATGGCTTTAAGGTCTTGATGGAGAGAGGCTAAGTCTTCATCTTGATCATCCAAGCAGACTTCTATCTTCTTATTGAATACCTCTTGGGCATCAAGCTTGTCCTCTAACCTTTTAAGAGAGGCTAGAATGTCCATGAGGGGGTTTGAAGAGGTGGCTTCTTGTCTCAAATCCCTAATCTCAATAGGGGGAATAGGAATAGATTCTCCATGGGGGATTCCTTCCCCTTCCTCTCTTCCCTTCTCTTCCCTTTATCTT
>CANYLF010179917.1:0-13698 GCA_948193215.1 Bocquillonia castaneifolia
TCGGCGCTTAAATTGTTTAAATTCAACTTCTTGAGGTGTTTAAGTTAAACCTTTTAGCATGATTTTTGAGTTAGTACAAGTTATGACTTAGCATTTGAGTATGTTTGCTTTTGTAACTTTTTGATTAATTGATTAAGTTATGCATTTCTTTTTTAAATCTTGATTAGCCATTTTTAACTTAGCTTTGGGGTTTTTGGGAGTAGTTAAGGGTTTATGCTTTATCATTGCTTGCTTATCTATTAGTGCCCTACAGTTTGCTTAAGGACAAGCAAAATGCTAAGTTTGGGGGAGTTTGTTGTGTGTGCAACACACATAGTATTTAGGGCTTAATTGTAGTAGGTTTAGGTGATTTTCACCCAAAAACCAAGCATTTATCATGCATTCTTCCCCATTTCACTCAAAACAAGTGCAACTCAATTGCTTTATGTTTATTGGACTTTGTTAAGTGATTTACACTTGTTTTGTTATCTTTTTGATATGGCTATCAAGCTTTGAAAGTTTGGGAGACTTTTGAAGTAGTTTGAAAAATTGGGTACTAAAGGGCTAAGAAGCGGTCTTGTAAAATTGCCAACTTCGGAAGATTAGAGTGGATAACGTGGGAGGAATCTTGGGTTGAAAAATTGTAGACTTCTATATTTCTGAATCTACTTTAATTTGCAATTGGAATCAGGTCATTTGGTGCTCGGATGAAGGAGATACAAGCCCCACACCAAGAAACATTGCGAAAGCCTCCTATAATGTGCCAGTAAAATGTCAAGGGCAATTTAGGAAATAAAATAGCCGAATTAGAAAATTTTTAAAACATGAAAAATGAAGTAGACTTCCTAAACTTCACGCTTGGCTCAAGAACTTCTCAATTCGGATCCGGATGACAAAGATATGCCCTTCATAAGACAGGCCATCTATTGGAACCTCGTGTGGCATCTCTGAGAGCTGTTTATTTCAGGCTTTCTGAAGGGTTCTCAACATGACCACATGGCCTGTATGTTTCCAAATGCATGGCTTGTGTAGGTCTGATGCGAGACCTACTTTAAATACTCCCTAAACTTGTAATTTAAAGCCCTAGCTCATTCTAACCCATTTCTAGAGGATTCCAGCCCTTAGTGAGAGAGAAGGACATATTTTTAGAGAGAGAAACACTAAATTAAAGTAGTTTTAGCTTATATTAACTTTAGATTAGGTTATAATTAACTCTTGTTCTTTCAGTTAATCAAGTTATTATCATTTTCCTTTAAAGAATTTCTCTAGCATAATCAACTCTAGCATACTTTTTTTTTGACTCCTATGGGTAATATCCTTTCTTTATTCTCTCTTTATCTTTAATTTATGCTTGTTAATGATGATGTGTGAGTAGATTTACATGCCCTAGGATGGGTGAATTTCAATCCTTGTAACCATGCTATGATTTTGGGTGTTTATTGATTATCTTGATTTTCTCTCTCTTAGGGTTTCCTATATGTGATTTATTTATGTGTTTGTGATGTATGGCCATCTCATGAACACTTTATTAATGCTTGATATCATTGAAAGATGCTATTAGGTGTGGACATGCATATAGGGATACTAGTGTGATTTGGTGGTGAAAGCTTTCAAGGACACTAGTAGGATGAAAATGGGTGAATATTGTTTGAATATGGTTGTTTGGTGTGTAGGGCCGGTGAAAGCTTGTTCTTGCATCATATAATTCATTGTTTGTGACCTAGAAATAGGCTTAAGCTATTAATACCTCCTTCATTCTTAAGTTTAAGTGAGTTTGGATAATCATTTGCTTCTAATTTCATTGTATGGTTATTGTTAGGTTGGATGGATCTCCATTATAGAGTGGTTTAATTATTGATTGTTTGTGTTTTTTGTGTTCTTGCTTTTTTTTGCTTTTCAAAATGTTTTCAATTGCTTGGACAACCATTTAAATCCCGAATTGGTAGCCAAAACCTTAACTCCTTTAGGAAAAAGATACACGTACTTACCTTTTTTATTACTTGGCGACACCCGTGAACTTGCAGGCCGACCAGGAATACAAGTCAAAACTTAGGCTTGTGAGACAATAGAACCTAATGACTAGTGAACAGATCTCAAGAGATATTTACAGAATCTTGCTTGCAAAGTTCCACACAAGACTAAAATGCAAGCTATCAGCTATACTCTATGGGATGGTAAGCTATACAAGAAAGATCCAACATGTCTATTGTTGAGGTGTTTATCCTTTCCATAAGCTTTGGAGGTAATGGAACATGTCTATAGTGGGGTATATGGAGTGTACCAATCAGGAATAAAAATGTGTTGGTTGATTAGGAGACATGGCCGTTACTGGCCATCTATTTTAAGGGACCGCATAGCATTTGCTAAAGGATGTCAAGAGTGCCAAAGATTAGATGCACTGCAAAGGGTTCCAGCCACAGATCTTCAGTCTATAATCAAACCTTGGCCTTTCAGAGGTTGGGCTATAGACTTGAAAGGAAAAATCTATCCAACTTCATCCAAAGGACACAATTTCCTTATTGTAGCTACAGATACTTCACCAAATGGGTCGTAGTAGCTCCAATGGTAAAAGTTTAGTAGAGGGATATGATTGGCTTTATTAAGAAGGAGATCATTCATCAATTTGGAATTCCACAGTCAATTACAATAGACCAGGGAACCGTTTTTACAAGCCAAGAGGTCCGGACCTTTGTAAACTCTACACTTTAAACTCTACACCACATTACGCTCAGGCTAATAGACAGGCCGAGGCATCTAACAAGGTAATTATTAGTATCTTGGAGAAAATGTTAGATGATAACCCAAAGGACTGGCACAATGTTCTGTTGAAGACTTTGTGGGCCTACAGGACTTCTGAGAGAACTTCTACAGGGACTACTCCTTATGCTTTGACCTTTGGTCACGACGCAGTTCTACCTATGGAAATTATGGTTCCTTCGCTCAGAGTAGTAGTACAACATAGTTTGACACCAGACCAGTTCTCAGAAGCCATGTTGTTAGAACTGGAGAACCTAGAGGAGACAAGGTTGCACGCATTGGATTACATGGTTGAACAAAAAAAAAAGAGAATAATCAGGCTCTACAATAAGAAGGTGAAGAAGAAAAGTTTTAAAGAAGGAGACTTAGTGTGGAAAGTGATTCTTCCGCCTGGAACGAAGGACAGAGAATTTGAAAAATGGTCCCTAAATTGGGAAGGACCATTCAAAATACACAAGGTTGTGAGGGGAAACTCTTATTGGTTAGTAAGCCTAGAAGGAGAACCTCACCAAAGGTAAATCAATGGCAAGTATTTAAAGCCATATCTCCCAACCTTATGGGAGGTCTACAAAATGTAAATGTAAAAGGCCTTAGGGCCATTCTGTAGATTATAGTTCTACTATTATTGTAATTGAGCTTAATAGTGAAAAGAATTGTAATCTAGTAGGCCTGATGGCCACATTAATAAAGAGATATGCCCTACAACCATTTTTGATGTTACTATACCTTAACAAAAAAAAAAGATAGTACATAAATATATATTCATGTGACAGGTCAAGAAAAATCAAACATAAAATCCTGGTTACTTTAAAGCTAAGAAAAGATGGATCCTATGAACAACTTGACCAGTAAAACCTTATGAGTATGGTTATTCAAGGCCGGATCCAGTGGCTGGAAAGATCCAGATTCTGTGTTAAGGCTTATTATCAGTTGATTTTTCATTCAAGGCCAGTCCTAAGAGGATTAGGCCAGGCAGTCACTAATATAAGGTTTATGAAGTTTATAAAGGTCTGATATGGTACCTAAGTCCTACACTTGGTTTGAATTAGGGAAAGGTTGATTATAGATCTTTTGTAGATCAGACCAAAGTGCAAAAAAAACTAGATGAATGAAACTAAATAGAACAATCCAAAGTGCAAGAGAATATGAATAAAAGTAGAACAAAGGCCTTAAAACCACGGTCTAGCAAAACAAATATACAGTACATCTACCAAAAGACCTGCATATAGGCAAAAAATTATTCAAAGGAAAGAGTGAAAAATGGTTCTAAAGGAAGAGGGCATCAAAGTTAAAGGAACGTAGATCCACCCATTGTGTGATGCATGCCACCTGCTAGTCCCAAGCCTATTTTCGCTCCTGCCTCCAAAGAGTAATATTTTCTTTCTAGGCTACCAGACCTTCATTAATTGTATCAGTTACAGTCTTGAGACTTTTATATTTAGTGGCCAACCCACGAACTTGGCCAATGACTTCCTGTTCAGCTTGCAGTTAGAGAATTTGATTTTGCAGTTTCTGTATTGTAGCTTGTTTTTCCTCAAATTTAGCCTTAAGGGAAAAAATCCTTTGGCCTACTTCTTCTAGTTCTACCCTCCTAGTACCATATAAAGCACATTGCTACTAAGAAGCTGCCAGTTTAGCTGTAGAATTGGTCGGTGCCATGTTGCAATCACTCAAGATCTGGAAGAGACTCTCTACCTGATTAGTCAAAGCTTGGACATGTGAATTTGGGAAGGCGGTACTAAGGTATCCAAGTGAAGCAAGGAAAGCATGCTTTTAAAGCTCACGGAGAGAGGGCAGTTCCTGCTTAAGAGTCAACTTCAGTAAGTTGACCACCTCATTTAGTTCTTTAGGATCTACGATGGGGGAGCAGCTTTAGTGGTCTCAGAAGAGACCTCCATAAAATGCAGATCATGTTTCAAAGTGATCTTGGAAGGTATCAATCCCTAATCAAAGACCCGATAATAAAAGAAGGGGGTCAGTTGGATATGTGATGGAACAAAAAGGAATAAAAGAAAGGAAATGGAATAATATACCTCAACTACCGGCTTAAAGGCTGGAGAAGGGGTATGTAGCCCTAGATCAGACACAGCAGCACTGGATCCCTCAGCAGTCTGGTTGAGTTTTGTGACCAGCTGAGCGAAGACTATTTCATCATCATCTTCTTGCTCATGTCCTAAAGAATATTAACAGTGAGAAATAAAGTAAGTGAAAGAAAGATGGGAAAGAGGTAAACAAAACATACCTAGTTTGCTCTAAGAATGCTGGGGAAAATCATGAGTTCCCACCTCCTCGCCTGAGGAGCTTTCTTCACTCTCCATACTTTCTGCTCCCACCTCTTTAATACATTCATCTTCATCTCCCACCACCTCTAATACCATTGGAATAGACACACCAAGAGCATTTCTAAGAGGTACATTAGTCCTAGAGGACTTCCTGGAAGACTTAGCTCACACCGCTGGACTCTTTCCTTTTTGAAGTTTGGAAGAGCTGGCAAGCGCTTTCCTTTTGGTGGCAAGAGTAGAGATAGCAGATCCGACTTTGGAAGGAGGGATGGGAAGGACAATTCTAGTTTGAGCTTTAAATTCTGCAATGAGATAGTGGAGTTAGAAAAGAAGGCATATAAAGGGAATAATAGATTAGAACAAGTAAAGCTTTCTAACCTTTAATTAAATCATCAATAGGACGGGTTACTAGCTTGGATTAGACCATTTGCCACCAGGTCCCACAAGAATCAACATAATTCTTGGGGACCGAGTGAATCCTACGGGCTAAAGTCTTGTAATGGTTTTGGAGGGCCCTGATCGTTACAGGGGTCTGATCAGCGGTAGCCAAAGAAGCCTCAGCAAGTAGGTTCAAAGCAGGAATAGCTGGGGGAACGACATACTTGAGACCAAATTGCTATGCAAATAGTTAAAGGAAATAAGGCTCAAAGCTTAGTGGAAAGCTGGAAGAGCTGCCTTTAAAAGCCTTATCCACCTATTAAAAACACCCTGGAACTGGTGTAGGCAAGCAAGAGCCGGTGATAAAGATCTGGTAGAAGATAGTCTGGAAAATTCTTAATCTAAGAAAGGTTGTGATTCAGAGTATCAAAAGGGTAGACCTGGGCATTAGTCCTTTCTTAGCAGGTCAGAAAGAAAGAATAGATATTGCCAGAGTCCCAGTCATACTGGAAGGTAGCATGCTTTTCTACCAAGAACTTTACGTCCTGCTGGACGACCTTAGACCTCTATATTAGAAAGTAAGTGAGCAACCAAGATTAAATGAACCAGCACATGATAGTGGGATTGTCAACTGGTTCTTTGTTGAACATTCTCCTAATGTTTTGGTATACACTGGCTAGGAAGATACTTCCTAGGGCCATAAAGTTCCCATTACCAGCTACAAGGTACTCATAGAGTGGAAGAAAGTCCATGAGAGGTCTATTAGTAGTAGAACAAAAAACATACCTACAGAGCAGGACCCAAAGAAACCGAACTTGTTCACCAGTAGTGGGAGGTCTGGCATGTCTAAGAGCTTCGTCAATGATGGCTGAATAAGAGGTATATTGGTCATGCTTTGTAGTGATTGAATGCTAGCATTGAGTTCTTCAGATATTAAATAAACACAGTCCTCCCCAAGGACGGGTACACTATTGAGATAGAAAACATCTTTTAGGGTAAAGGAAAGGTGACCGAAAGGGAATATGAAAGCATTATTGAAAGTACTTCAAAATTTCAAGGCCGCTGTGATCAGAGCTGGCTGATAGGGGAGTACATTATAAGTAATGTAGACCAGCTCAGTGATGCCTAGTATGTCCTAGTCAGCTTCAAAGTGATCCTTCAATCGTTTACACCATTAGACCCGGGGTGCAATGGTATGGGGCTAGGGTATGATGTTGGATCTGGCATTAACAGTAGGGATTTTCAACAAGAAGTTGGTAGGACTGGGTGCACCGTAACAGGGCAAGGTTGGTAATTCCTTTATATTGAAACTAGTAGTAATAGAGAGGTATTCATCCTCAATGGAATTGGCACATATAAAGTCATGGTTCTCGATTCGACATTATGATTGAGAAAAACATGAGGCACAAACATAAAGAAAGAAAAAGAACCTAAAGAGAAATAATGTAAACCTACGTGTAAGAAAAGTAAGGCAGCAAGTCTGCCACTTTAATGCCAGGAATTGTGGCCGTTCTTATATCTTCCAAGCCATTGATTAGGTCTATGAAAGAAGAACCCTTGGAAAGATGAGGAGCTCGTGAGCTGGTAGGTGCAACCATGGTAAATGATTTGAAGTGAGGGAGAGCTAGTTGAGGAAGGAAGCGTTTGATTGGGAATGGTAGCAGGGGAATAAACAGAAGCCTAGTAAATCGAGTAGAAAATTGCAATTGGAAAGGAGTTGCAAAGATGACAATAGAAGGTAATTCACTCAAGATAGGATTAGGAGTAGGTATTTGTATTGGAGTATTGAGAGGATTGTTTTTGATAACAGACAGGATAAAATCTCGAAGGAAGTTAGGGTTAATGGTGATTAATTGATCATTATCAAGATGATAATTCAAAGGGATAAAGGATTGTTGAGTTGATAGAGCATTAGTGGCAGGCCTAAGACTGTTATTACTTTGATTGATCAAAGAAATTCCAAGACTAGCCGTTACTGGACAGGGAACGGAATTAACATTAATTGTAAAAGTTATAGTTGGAGATTTGGAGTCTGTGTAGAATTTCTTAGCAAAGTGCTCTCGTTCAATTTGGGACTCCTTTCGAGAGAGCCGGCACCTTTGATCCTTTTGTTTGCTGGACCAGTCTTCATTGGCCTGAGGGTCCAAGATAACCCGATCAAGCCAAAACTGGTCATCATCGATAGAGGCCTGGTCTTTAACTTTCGATTTAGGAATTCTAAGAGAAGTATTTTTCTTTGAGGCCATTCAACATGCATATACTTCAACTCTAGAGAGTAAAAGTATATATGCAGGGGGCAATTATTTGTACCCAAAATAATTTTGCCCATTATAAAGCTAGGCCGGTTGGATTGATGCTTTAAGGGGGGACATATTTGGTCTTAAAGATATTCATTTATGGACTACCCTACTAAGCTTTTTAATGGAGGGATTAGGTCTTGCAGGAGCTACATCTGTTATGGAGGGAAAGGTATGAGATTGGCAGGTCTGGTGAAATAAAGGGAAATGCCAAGAGAGATCATATGAACAAACCTTGTGCATAAGGTATTAGGAAGTAAAGTGTGATTGGAGCAAGTAGGAGGTCAAAAAGGCTGTTAAAAGAACTAGGTCTGTTGGTTACAAACTGGCGATATTTATAAAAGGATAATTATAGACTAGACCTGGTCTAAATAAGAATGATTAAGGATTATCATAGTTCGTAGTCCTTGGATTTGAGATAGAGGTACAGTTTGTATCTTGGAATGGACAAGTATTGAAAGGGCATTCTCTTATAATTAATCGAGGGAGAGAGAAAGAGAAAATCTGGTCATAAGAGAATTATATATGGATAGGCGTTAATAGGTGTTGTCAGAAGCCTCGACAAACTAGAAAGAGACGGGAAAACCACTAGAATAGTGGGAGGCGAAGAAGGTAGCAATGTCCATGTATCTCGACACAGTAATAGGAGATCACGATCAGTTGGAATAGGCTATGTCTAGAAGGAAAATATGCAGGACTGCAGAAAATTCTGGAAAGGATTTTCATGATCAACGGATAGTAAGAAAGTAGGAGATTTCTATGCATGGCGTGAATGAAGGAATTCTAGTGGCTTGTGGAGAGAACTCCATGAGTAACAAGAAGGCTGAGAAAATGGGAGGAACGTGTAGGACTTGACAAAAGTGACAACGGTAACCACAAATGGGTGAGGGGGTTTGGTCATTCATCCAAAATTCATAGCATTATGGATATGGTAGTAATGGCTATGTTTCTAGCCATTTCTGCAAGGGAACAGCTCCACAATAAGAAGAATACTTGTCAAGTATAAAAGGAAGAAGAGAAGACCTGAGCAAGGGACCAATCAATCAATAATAAAACACAAAAACTACAAACAACAACTATTCAAAGCAAATCAATTTAGCTAAACTTAGCATAGCTTAATGTCACAAGTCTGTCCTTAATTTCATTCCATTGTATTCAGTTCAATTTTAATACTACAAACCTTTCAATTTTATTCAAGTCTATTTCTCTTATTAGCAAATCAATTTCCTTTAATGTCAAGTCTTCTTTAGTTATCAATTCAATCAATTCAATTATATACACTAGTCCTCTAGTTTGTTAGCCAGTTCTACTAGTAATCGTTTACATTATTAGATTTGTACATTCCTTACTTTTACACCAACTCTACTGAGTTTTAGTGGCATCTGTAGGATACTTTCATAGCAGATCCACACCCACAAAACGTTTGATAAGTCAGGTACATCGGTTGAGAGACCTACACTCTCCGGCACACCCAAAGCAAAGCACACAATTGGAGTATATCTGTTCTAGGATCAATTCCAGTACTAGATCCACCAGTCCTTGAAAAAAGGCGGGAAGAAGTTTTTAATACTAGAAAATCAGTATTAACAAGAGACAAGATCTTTTTTTAAAAAAAAAGATTTTTATCCTTCCCTCATGTGAATCAAACTTTTCTATTTATTTAAATTAAAAGATAAGTAGAATAAATTAAGATAAACACTAAATATTTGATTACTGAAATGCGAAAAAAAAACTAATGGAAAAGAATAAACAAGGGAAATACATAAATATTTTGTTAAAAATCCAAGCCTTAAAAAGTTGTATAAATGACTTAATTGCTATTGGAATGGAGGTGGGCTCAGTCCGAGTCCATGTATGTGTGAGGAAGGAGTATCATCTGAATGGACCTCCAAATTAGTGCAGCTTATTGTTAAAATGACTTAAGCCGTTTTGACTTGTTGCACTTCTAATTTATATAGGCCTTCTTTTTCTTTTTCCTTAGCAATTTGGGAGATTTCTTTCCCACTTTCTTCTTTGTTCTTCTATCTTTAACACTCCTCCTCAAGTCCAACTAGTTAGGCTTGATCCAGTTGTGACTTGCCTTTGATATGCCTAGCTTCTACCATTGAGCTTCAGAGGTCACATGTCTGCTTTCTTCAAGTATGTCTGGACTTGTACTCTTATTCTTGGGTTTTGAGTCTCAAAGACCTCAAGTCTGCATTTTTAGTATCTGCATGGGCTTGTACTCATTTCATGAGGCTTTGAGTCTCAGAGGTTACAGGTCTGCTTTAATTTTCACCTGAGCTTGTACTCATTCCATTCAAGCCAGTCTCCATTTTTCTTGGGTCTCCTTTATTTGGGCCTCTTCTTCTTTATGAGCCTTTGATATTGGACCTCCAGCATGTTGGACTTCCGGATTCAGACTTCAGGATCTTTTTTTACCGCAAGGCTACGGCTCAAATGATACTAATGTTAGAACGGAGGCAGGCATAGTCCAAGTCCTTGTATGCGTGAGGAGGAAGCGTCATTTGAATGGGTCCTCCAAGTTAGTGCGGTTTGTTGTCAAAATGGCCTAAACCGTTTTGACTTATTGCACTTCTAGTTCATATGGGCCTTTTTTTTTTCTTTTTTCATTAGCAACGTTGGAGATTTGTTTCCCGCTTTCTTAATTTTTTGTTCTTCTATCGACAAATACAATATAAGTCAATATTTAAATTTTTGAATGGATTTTTAATTAATTAAATAAACTTTTAATTATTGTTTTAATCATTTTCTTTTTACGGAATTTAATTAATTAAATGAGTTTTTATATTTTTTTTTTGTTAAATGGAGTTTTTATATTTTCAAAAGTCTTATAAGTTAATTAAACATTAACATATATAATTACTTTCAAAAGTTTTCTTTCCCACCCTCTTGATCACATGTGTGTAGTAGCTATATGCCGTTTCATGGATTTGTGGACTATATTATTTGGTCCCCATGCATGGCCAACCATGTAGTCAAGTAAGACAAACAGAAATTTGCATGAATTAGATCCTTATCTGAGACGATTGGAGCTAAGCAATTCGAGTATATCCCCTTGAAATATAAGCCTCTCAATTGAATATATACAGCTTGAATTACAGCTTCTTCCTGCCTATAAAAAGGTTAGAGTTGAATGGCATTTTACACAAGACTAGAGATATCTCTACTACATATTATTTTCTTGAGTCTTCACTCTACTAGTACCCCAAAATCAGATGGCTTGTCTCAAGAAATTAATCTTGATTTTCATCATTGCTTTGACATTTTCAAGAATGGAAGTTGGTTTTGCTGCTCGCAAACTTCAACAATTGCCAACACTGCCATTGCCAAATGTTCCAGCTTTGTTGCCACTGTTACCTTTAGTGCCAGATTTGCCAAAGCTTACATTGCCACCACTGCCACCATTGCCGAGAGTTCCAGCTGTTACACAGCCTATATTACCCACTTTGCCTCCATTGCCAGGCATACCCTCAATCCCCACTATCCCTAAAAAAATTAATCCTTGACTTTAATTGGCATGTTTTTTTTAGTACTTCACGTACGTTGATTTGTTAATTTGCATGAATAAATATATTTATTTATTATATATATGTGTGTATGTATTAATCAATAAAATGCCAGAAGGCAGCACCCGTTCGTTGTATCTCTTTAGGTAGAAAATTTAATTTCTTACATGGACTATATAGTTTATGGAGCATGAAATATGTAGTGGTGAAATCTATTATTTACATTTAAAATTAGAATTCACTGGTATGTGTTTTATGTTTCATTAATTAAGGTAAGAATTTTAAGTAGGTACTCTTTAAGTGTAAATGATCAAGTGTAATTAATGGCTTTGGGAAGTAATAATAACTCATCACCATGTATTTCCTTCTTTTTTTTTTCTTTTTTAAGCATTCCATGTATTCCTCATATCCTTAAATAAATAATAAATTATGTTGCTAATTTGGAAGAATTAAAAATAAAACTTTCCTTTTATAATAAGTCATTTTTGTTGGTTATTTTTATTTATTTGATTTCATTTGAAGCAAGGTATCTCTCTCGAGAGTACGTATTGTTGTGGCTGAAATTTTCTCTTTGTTAAGCATAAATATCATACACCGTTCGAACATGCATATATATTGGGAATGACAATGGAAGGACCAACTTAATCATGTCTCCTAATTAATTTCTAGCCAACATCTCATTAGATAATTAGTTAATAAATATTTTTCTTCTTTGAATGAATCATAAATTGGTTAAATTCACCTACTGTTTGTTCCCATTCAAGTACTAATACTATTCACTCTTCTCGAACAACTAATTGCATGACATTGCTGCAGCTTATCTCTCCGACTTTAACAGGTTTCCTTGTAATTTACTCAATCTTATTACTACTGAAAGATTTAATCCAACAAACAAATTATAAACTGCATACTATTATTGGCAGTCATATAATCAAAGAATGAACAAATGAAGCAATTATATATCCAACCATAATTGGTTCATGCCAACGATTTTAAAACCTCATATGGCTGGTTTTCAAATTGGTTTGTCCAATTGATCCAAATAGTTGTGTTGATTTTTTTTGACAATATATAAAAATTATAAAAATTTATAAAAAACCAAAAAAAAATATTTCAAACTTCTATTTTTATATTTTAATTTAATATAGTTATAGATCAATTTAAAATATTTTTTCAAATAAAAAATTATTTTTTAAAACTTGGTTCACATAGCTTCACAGTGTCATCTGGTTAAATTAGAAAGTTAATTTCATTCAGATCCATTTTTCATTTTTGTTAACATACACAAACGTTATGAAGCTTTGCTAGAAGACATTTGGCTTCTAAACAGATAAGGAATTAAAAGATTATAATTAGGAATGAGAATGAAAATTCAAAAAAAGAAAATTACATACTACATTTTTTATTCCATATCATCCTTATGATTTGAAATGTCATACTATAATATGATAATATAAAATTAAAAATATAATTTTTAATTTTTTTCTTATCTTTTTTTTTTTAAAGTGAAATCGTATTTTTAACCATAATTTCCTACGAATTTTGAATTTTAACTATTATATTTTTATATTTTATTAGTTTGGTTCAATTTCGTTGTATTGTTTTGTGTTTAATTGTAACTAATTTGAATTTGTCACACACATATATATAAGAGACATACACTTCTACTTGAATCAGATTAAAATGTTAATTTTTTTAAATTAAAATTTGATAAAAAAAATGCTAAAATTAATAATCTATTGAAATTATGACTATAAGATATTCAACTTGTCATTAATAAAATAGGACAAACCATCAATGATTTATGACATGTTATAATTAACATATGATATGACACTAAATATTTCAATTGATTTAGTGTATATAAAACATGGTACCTAAATATATCTTCATTAATGATACATAGTATTTTTATATAAATTAAATTTAACTGACAAAATTTAAAAATGTAATTAAACTAAAAATTTATTGAAAATTATAAATGGTTGTTTCTTCTAAATAAGAACCACAACACTTAAGTAGTACAACATTTTTAACCTTCTTTTTAAGACAATGTTAGCATTTGGTATAACCTATGTATTAAAAACTTTAATAAAGGCCATGAAAATAGCAAACAAACATTAATCTACTAGTCTACTAGTCAATTAAGTTGTCTCTTTTGGTTGAAAAAGTTGTGATTCATCTGCGAGCAGACTCCCTTGAATAACTGGATATATATAATTAAATTAATTTCTGGTCTGCATATTTCAACAACATTAATCCATTATTTTATAAGAAAAAAACACAGACAAACACAAAATATGAGATAACTGATAACTCTAGCTGGTGGACGTGGAGGAGTAAAGTTCTTCGAGGACTAGTGGAAAGTGAGTCATTAGGGTGGTGGGGACTGAAGGCACATGCTTTGAAGCTGTGGGGATTGTGGGATTGACACGCCTCGTAAATATGATGCGGCTGGCGATGTTTCATAATTACATTTGGCATTGTTGATATTGA
>CANYLF010180178.1:0-10005 GCA_948193215.1 Bocquillonia castaneifolia
CATTAATTTAATTACCACCAAGCATTCATTAAAATTAAACTTTAATCAAACCCTTAAGAACATCAATCTAACTACCAAGATTCCTCTTGCACAATTAAAATTAATTAAAACTCTCTAGGTCTATCATGCCATCATTTTCCAAAGAATAACATAACACAAATAATCAAATGAAAGTGATCAATTCTCATTCAATATTAAAACAAAAGAGTATACTAGCATTAAACAAGAATCCATGAAATCAACTAGCACAAAGGTGCTTTAACATGTCAATATCCCTAAAAAAATTTAGCCACTCAAGTTGGCCATGAAAATAAAACTAATAAAAATAAACATAAAAATAAAAATAGAATTCAAGAAGAAGAAACTAGAAAAGATGAATTTCTTCAAGTCTTCACGTTCTTCTCTCCATACCTTCTTTCCTGTGTTTTCTCTCAAATTTCTCTATGATTTGTACGTATCTTCTTTCCCCTAAAAATTAACTTCTTTCTACTGCATTCTTTTCCTCTTGGATAAGCTTAGAAAAATAACCATTCAAAAATAACAAATCCCTTATCCTTATCCCTAAAAGCAACCTTATCCAAACTTGATAATAAAAGTGCAGCCACTTCAAATCAGATTTCTGGGCAGAAAATAAGCTTTCTTGGGCCTGAAACATCAATAAAATTGTAGGGCTGGATCATAGCTTCGTCTGGGCTTTTGAATCGCCTCAATCGGACTCCTGTAGCCAAAGTTATGGCCCAATCAAGATGCATTGCTCAGAAAATACGAATTTCCATCTAAAAGACCCAATTTCCTACAAAACAAAAATACTTAAGCCCAACAATAAAAATTCTAAAAACACTACTAAAAACAATTAAAATAAAATAAACTAAAACACTAAACAACCTAATTAATCTAATAAACAAGCCCAAATAAGTGTTCTAAAAACACTTATCATGGTTGCTTTGGTATTTTATATTGCATAAAGTGTTGGTTTATTTACATCATCTTGATGTGAGTTTGGATGATGTCTACTTAAGGTGCTTGTTATTTGATTTGCTAAATGCTTATTGAGTAGCCAGCTCACCCATTGACATATTTTTCAGGTCAATTTGCTAGTTGATAGTCAAAATCGTGCCATTCCTGCATTTCTCATCATCGAGCATTTCAGGTGGGCCGGAGGAGAAAATATATTGCATGGGGCATTTTGGGAATGTAAAATATAAATATTAAATGTGTGTGATGTAGCTGTTAACCTAGTACATGATATGTAATGTTAACTTGATAATCACATAAATGTTTGATGTTGGTTTAGAATTTAGCTTATAGATTGGTTATGTGTGCTTAATTTAGCTAAGTTAGAAAATAAATTAATTTTATGTATCTCGAGTGTTTGCATGATTTTTATATGAGGATTAGAGTGGTAATCTAGTTATGAGAATGTGAATATATGTTAGTAGCTTAAGTAATGAGAAGTTAGAGTTAAAATACTACCTAAATCACTTATTGCATTGTTTTAAATTTTGGGACTGTTTTACCTCAATTTGTGATGCCATTTGAAGCTAGTTAATCAACAGTATTTTCTCTAAATTTTTGATCATTTGATACCTTAATAAGTCCCTTAAAAACCTTACAAAATTCAGACCAAAACTAATTCGTTTAGGTGGTGAAATAATTTAAATTTTCAAACATGAATTTTTATTCTGTTTTTGCATAGTTGCTGCCCCAATAGTAACTTTTTTGTATTTGACTTTTATAATTTTTCTAAATTAATTTTTAAGGTCTATCTAAGTATATTATGAATGAATATAAAGTTAGATTGAAGAAAAACTGCATAAATTGGCTAAAATAATTCAAAAACTACAATTTTATTCAAACCGTTAGAAGTTTATGATACTTAGAAAAATGGGTGTTACAGAATAATTATTTAATCTTATGTGTGTATATGTTTGTTATTAGAAAAACTTACAAGAAGAACAAAACAAATTAGCTTTCCAATTATATAAAACTTAAAAGAAATTAAAAGAATCAAATAAAATTAATAAATTATTACAATTCCGGCTTTGCATTGATTATCTTTCAAGCGGTCTTATTTAAAGATCAGATTAGAGTCAACCCGTGATAAGACACAACCACTCCTTATTCGCTTGGAAGAGATTCAAATAAATTTTCTCCATTAATTATGTAGGATCTATACTCTTTGATTGTTCTTTTTCTTATATATATTTTTATCAAGTTGTACTCTTTTATTCTCATGAATGAATGAATTACAATTTCTCTAAGGGTTTGTTTGGTATAAATGAATTCTATAAAATTTTGTGGAATTCATTTTCAAATCCATGGTTTTTGTATTTGGTATAAATAAAAATTTATTTCTTATACTATTTTTTTTTTTAACTTTGGAATTGGACATAGATAAATAAATGCGTACTAGAATTAGAAATGAATTGAATTCCACATTAAAATTCAACCAAAATAATCCTAAAAACAAAAACTTAATTCTATAAGGATTCAATTAAAAATATAAAAAAAATTTATTGACATACTTGTAGAAACTTGAAGGTGCCAAAATCAATAAATTTAGGAACCGCAAAATTAGAATTAAAAAATGTATAGGGATCTAGTCGGCATGACTCCAAGCCCAGTCCGCCGTTAACTGTTAAAAACTTTTTTGGAATGGGTTCTGTATTTGTATAATTTGTCTACACAATACTATAAATTAGGAGATCATGTCTTATGGTTATGGTCAATTAGTATAATGTAGGACAAGAATGTTCTTGCTATCAATCCATGGCTGTATTCTTTTTATCTTTTTAATTAACTAAAGTATGCAATCACGGAGCTAGAGGACCAGAGGGGCCATGGGAGAAACATTATTTTTTTCCATGTAAATTTTAGTATATTTTGAAGTTAGCTCATCCTAAATTATTAGTCTTTTACATATATTTAGACTACTTATTTATGTAAGTTATAACATATAATTTTCAGTATAATAAATCTTAAAAATCGACTACCCTTTAAAAAAAATCCTGGTTTCATTACTAAAAGTATGTAACCACATATTGTTGCTAAAACCGAACCGTTCAATGCCACTTTTCATGCAAATGATTGTGGATTGCCATGCGAAGTGAGTTATGTATGAATAATATAGCATAAGCTTGAGGTTAAATCTTCCCCATCAAAAAGAAAAAAAAAGCTTGAGGTTGAGGTTGAGGTTAAATCTTATGGTTCGCTGTGCTTTTTACCTATTGGTTGGTGGTGCTTTTTGCTTTGCTTTATTTCCTTTTTTGTCCCTTTTTTTTTTTAACTTATTCTCCTTCTCAGTGGTAGAGTCAGAAAAATTCGACAAGAGTCTTAAAACCGAAAAAATAATCAAAACCATGAGAGGTGAAATGAAATAGCTGCGTGAGGAGAGCGAATTAGGCTGAGGATTGCTCTTGAAGGATACTCTGGCCCATAGTAGGACTGGAGCCCACCCAATAACCTGTTCCTCCAACCTGCTCTTTATATGTTGGGGCTAAATAGTAACTAGTCAATTGTGACGAGAAGTACAATGTGAAAAGGTGTGAAGATTATGTCCATACCTTAAATCATATCATATAAAGATTAATTGCCTTTGAATAAATTTGGTTTTGTACCAAATATTTTAGAATCTTTGAAAGATTTTCAAGCGGTGTTTCCCTTTCGGTTCGATAGAAGTGGTAGCAACGGACAAGACGTACAGTTGAGAGATTGATTGATGAGTTTAACTGCAATGCTTTAACAGTATTCATTGAAATAATTTGGGTAATCACTAAAAGTAAAAGCTTGATTTGAAAGGGTTGATGGACATTATTTAGCAGTGTTCACTTAAGGTTCAATAATTAATCCTTCCTGTCTATAATTAATTAGTTGAGATGTTCCTCTTCCACGCAATAGACATTACTGGTTTTCCCTTTGATAGTCTATAAAAGAAGAAATTGGTTTCCATTTTCTTATCCAAGATCAGATGTTTTGGTTAGGATTGTGCGTCTAAGATTAGTCTCCTAGTGCTTCTTGGGCTGTCCAAGAAGCAGCTATAAGGGATGAATTTAATCCCAGGAATTTTATACAGTACTTCCACAATTATTGTATAAATTTAAGGTAAAATGCATATTTTTTTACCTCAAAACTTTCATAATTTTATCTAATACGTCCTTAAATTTTATTTTCAATCTATCAAATCCTTAAACTTAAAATTTTCATGACATTTATACACTTTTTTTCACGTGTTAAATACAAGTAATTTCACATCAGCGTATTTTTTACCATACGTGAAGTTGAGATTTGGCAAAAAAAAAAAAAAGGGTAATAAGATGTTACGAAAAATGTAAGTTTAAGGATTTGAGAGATTCAAAGTAAAATTTATGGATATAACTGATAAAATCATAAAAATTTAAGGGAAAAAAATATATGTTTGGCCTATATTAAAATTTTTTTTGATGAATAGGTATCCAAGTCTCCATTTTACGGTTGACCCGATTAATTCTGAGCAGGCGCTGTTATATGTCCTTCCCTCAAGGGCGTATGAGGAAGCAAGTGACGATCCTTCGAATCGAACCCACGACCTTAGCAATCTGAGGATTGTGATCTCAGTGGCTACCTATATTTAAATTAAACAACACGTGAATAAATTATTGAGTTTATAATATTAAAATAATAAATATAAAATTTCTTATATTTGTGTCATAACTACTAATAATTTTATCTTCGTAAGCAAGAATCATGAATGGGTTACACTATTTATCACAGTTATTTATTTAATGAACTACCTAATTTGTATATATTATAATATCTATTTCTTAAATGGGTTGATTTTTTTAGTAAATAATGGGATAATTAAAAGCTTTATAAATTAAAAAAAAACTATGTGTTTAATGTTGTATATGGGGTGCTTTTTACAAATGTAATGGATCCATGTTATATATATATATATATATATAACTAAAAAAAAGGTCGGGTCCAAGGACCCATCCCTACCACCTAGATCCGCCTTTGTCTGCAAGCTTGTGAAGGGTTTGGCATCGGTGGCAAATCCACATCAAAGGCAATAAGAGCATCTAAATTTTACTAGATATATATGTGTTGATATCCTAAATTTACTTCCATTCTTTTAAAATTACTTAAATAACGACTTTACTCTATTAATTAATTTTATGCCACTAATATTTTTTTTTCTTGATTCGCCCTTCTCAGCACCGAGGGGACCTCCTAGTGTAGTGCATGATAATTTAAAAAACATGAATATTCAAGTGACCAGCAATACACGCATTGATAGTGTTTCACATTTATTTTCCGCATATTACTAATGCAGACTATTTGAACTTCACTTGTTCAACGTGAAGAATAGAAGATGCTGGCGTCAAAGTAGATACGATATTTCAAAATTTGACATCAAAGACGAGTACTTGATGGTAGATTGACAGCATGCATGACAGACAAACAGCGACCCTGTGGTCACCTTATATTAGGTACAAATAATAAAACTAAATAAATATTGTAATTGTGATGATGGGAAAGAGATAAAGGAGTGTAACTAATTACGTCCTCCGTTGTTTTGAAGATAATTTTGTCTCAAATTATGGACGGTAATTTAATGCGTCAAGTAATCATGTCATATATATCCCTATTTATTATAGTAATGGACTTCAACTTTAATGTTATTTTCAAAGAATTAGTTTATTAAATGAAGGTAATAGTTTGTAGTAAATTAATATATTTTACCTAGTAAAACTAACTTTCTTACTATTTGTGTTGAGCTAAAAGTGTCCATTTTTTTAGGATGAAGGAGTAGATGATAGGAACCATTAACACCAATAAGATGGGGATTGAGAGTCCCAAGTATGGGGGGTGCAAAACATCCCTCAAGAGTGAAGGGAGCAAGCAACACAATAAATATGGTGTAGTCAGGAGAATGTAATGTAACCTAGGCACTAAAATTTGAATGCTCTGGTAAATTCACTTGCAAGGGCTTGAAAGTTCGTGTTTTAGTTATTTACAATGTTTTTTGAGAATTTTGCATAGGTCCATAAAAGCGCTATTTTAATTGTCACAGTATCCATTCCATTAAATATTTGTATCTCTACATAAAAGTGCTAAAATATGAAGTAAACTACCTAAAAATATTAGTTAAGAGACAAAAACGGTTATAGTCATATTTTGCAATCTCCTCTTTCCTAAAAATAAAACATTCTCACAAAAAAGATTCAAAAACATGAAATTTCTCTCTCTAAAAACCTCTGAAACGACGAAAAAACATCAAAACTCAACAATTTTTCTCATTGCAGCTGATAAAAATAGTAAGAAACAAATAAAAAATCACACAAAAAGGTAAAATATTAGTCAAATATTCAAATATATTGTTTTAGAAGTAATGCACTGTTTCTTCCTCTAAAAAAATATAGATAAGCTATTTTATGTCTTATTTATTTATTTATTTATTTCTCATGCTAAATGATTATGACACACTTAGAACACATTTAAAAAGTGTTTCATAATTGTGTCATATATAGTTTTTTTATTGTTGACTTTTTCAGGAAATATCATCAGATGATGAAAGTATTGCTGATTATTTAAAGAAGCAATATATGCTAAAAAAAATAGATAAGCTACTTTATGTCTTTTTTTAATTTATTTAATTCTCCTCCTGAAAATTTTTATATCTGCATTGATTTTATGACAATTTCAATCATCTCGCATTAAAAAAACAATTATGACACATTTAAAAGATTGTTTCATAATTGTTCTATAATTATGTCATAATTGTGTAAAACTTCAAAATAATAAAAAAATATGTTTCATAATTGTTTCATATATGTTTTTTTCTTTTTACTTTTGTAGAAACTGCCATCAGATGATGAAATTATTGTTGATTATTTAAAGAAGCAATATATGCTAAAAATGAAGAAGAAGGATGTTGCTGTTACAAAAGAACATACTGATATTAGTAAAAAGATTGATGTTAGTAATTCTGATTTTGTTGAAAAAGTTGGTAAAAATATAAAAAAATGCAGTTAAAAGGAAGAGGAAGTTTGCTTTGCCTGTTACAAGTAGAGGTTTTTCGAAAGAATCTGTTCATGGCCGGAGCTGAAGAATTCAAGTTTTTATTCTGCTTCCAAAAAATATATTCATCTTTTGATGTTCTAAATATGTCGTAATGGTGTCATAGATTTTTACTGATATTTTGAGACAATTGTTTTTGTTGACTTATAATTGTGTCATATCTATTTTTATGTGTCATAAATGTGTCATAACTATTTCTGAAGAATTTCATTTGATTTTTTGTGGTTATTTGATAATTGTGTCATAATTGTGAATTAATTGTTTCTTAATTCTTTCAGTGTTTTCTTGTTTGTTTTTGTTTATGCCGGATAATGGAATTGTGACTGTTAATGAAGAATAAGAAAAATAAGAAGCAGGATATCCATAAAAGGAAGAATGAGAAAAATAAGAAGGACATCCATAAAAAAAACACATATGACACATAAAAATAATATTAGGGAAGGCAACTAAAAAAATAAAAATACATATGACACAATTATGAGACCAAAAAACATATGATACAATTATGATAAATAAAAAAATATCAGACAATTTAAAGACAAAAACACATATGACACAATTATAAGATAAAAAACACTTATGACACAATTATGAGATAAAAAAACACATATCACACAATTATGATACATAAGAAACATTTATGATACAAAAAACACATATTACATAATTATGACACATAAAAAAATAATATCATGCAACTAAAAGACAAAAACACACATGACACAATTATGAGAAAACACATAGCAACACCAGATCTGAACTGAAAATGTGAAGAACGACAACAAACAACAACAATAAGAAACTCATATTGAAACAAAGATAAAAAGAAAAGAAAGATAAAGATATAAAAAAAGTAGTAATGTAATAGAGAAAAATAAAGAAGAATGAATAGAAGAGTTAAAAGAGAAGAGAGAAACATAAAGGGAGAAAGAGAGAGAGATAAAGCTATAAGAAGAAGAAGAAAAAGAAGATTTTGTTAATGAGGAGTAACAGAACTCTGTCGACCACAGCAACTCCGGAAATAAAACTCTGTCAAAAACAAAAAAAACGGAGCAAAAATGGTAGCAGATGAGAGAAAATAGGAAAAGATTGAAATATAAGTTTTTGAGTTTGAGTAGAAAGTAAAGAACAGCAAAAAAAAAAGAATAATTTGGAGAGAAAGAGGTAAAGTAAATAATATAAAAATTTTATTATGGTAAAAATATAAAAAAAGCACTAAAAACTAAAGATAAAAAAAAGATGTATTTTATGCAAATATTTTATAAAAGGGGGAAGGGGTGTACTTTCCTCATTTTTTTGTTTAGTGGTGATGCTCTGACAGTGGTATCCCACAGGCCTTTGGCTCAAAGACTAATCCACTGCCCCCTCTGCCGAGCGCTCTCGCAGTTATTAGGGTACCAGTGAGTAGGTGGATCGAACTCGCGATCGAGCACTCCCACCTTGAGTTGGTATAGGCAGTTTTGCCACTTGAGCCAACACTTGTTGGTAGTTATTTACAATTAATTAAGTTAGTGTTTTATACCGTTACTTAGTTATTTACACCAGAGGTTATTAGTTATTTATATTTAGGGGTGGTTTTGTTTAAACTAGGGAACTGAAATTTGAATGTGAATGAAAATGAGAAAAAAAAAATGGGAAAAAGAATGAAAACTTCGATAGATTGTTTAATTGGTTAGCTAAAAAATGGGAAAGAGAATAGAAATTTTTAAACAATATTTTTTAATTATTTATTATATTAGAATATTTTTTTGGTAAATTATCATAATATTATTTATATGTTTTACTTGTCAAATATAAATATTAGATGTAAATTTTTACTTGTGAAAAATCATTTCCCTAGAGGTGGTAAGAAATAGCTGATTCTCATTGAGAGACATTCCATTTGCATTTCTCCTTCATTTTATGAAACGATCTGGAACTAATACAATATATAAAGGAATACAATACATAATAATAGTAATCAATCTTAAATTAAAAGTCAATTAAAACTCCCTTCCAAAAATAATGTTTTTCAAAAACAGGGGGTAACAACGATCGTTGTTGAATGAGCAACGATCGTTGTCAAATGTACAACGATCATTGTGGATGAACACTGATCGTTGTTAAAATCACGAAAAATGCCCAAATGTTCCAGCAAGTTACACGAGCTCGTGGGAATCAACAACGACAACAACGATCATTGTTAACCTAACAACGATCGTTGTTAAGCTAAAATCTCAAAACGAAACAATTCCCCAAAAATCACAGTTTTAAAACATAATTTTCAACTTTTCCCTATAAAAACGTACTCCAGCCGGCTCAAAATCAATTTATATATATAACAAACTTTTCAAACTTTGAAATACAATAATATTTATAGACAATGAATATTGAAAATTCCATCATCATACAATTGACCGAAAATCAACTTTATACAAACATTTACTCAAATTTACACATATATAAACATATCAAATAGTTCATTACATATTCTTGTCAATTACCAACTCAAACCAATTACATACATATATAGTTTCCAAACCAAATGCACAAAATGTTCATTATCCACTGGCCAACCTAAACTTCTACTACAATGCACTTAAACTTCTATCTTCAACCTGAAAAATTATGCTAAGGGGGTGAGCTGGCAACTCAATAAGCATTTAATCAATTAATCAGGAATACATTAAGCCAGAACTACTCAAACACATAAACATCACATACTTCATACATACAACATACAATCAAAACCAATCACAACATTTGAACACCTTTCAAGATCAATCAAGATAATTCTCATTCAAGGCAATTCACAACCAAATCATACTCACAAGCCATCAACCAATCTCAAATCACAACATTCTCATCAAATCAAGCTCGGATGACTCAACCTCACATTTCCTCACATTTCATTTCTTTTTCTCATATCATTTCACATTTCACATTTCACAATTAGGTGGCCACCGA
>CANYLF010180309.1:0-16104 GCA_948193215.1 Bocquillonia castaneifolia
AAATATCATTAAATCAACCAGTTTATACTGTTCAGACTTGAGCCATCTGATGTTTCAATGCCTGCAATAACTTAACTTTTGCCTCACAAATATGAAGAAATTCAGACAATACAGTGAAGTTGCTTGTCACTATCTTCCTTGCAACATCCGCAGGATTCCAGGACTTCACAGCTTGTGAGTTGCGACTTCCAAGTTCAGCCTCGTCCATAGATGAGATGAAGCTTTCAACAATCTGAAAAACCTTTCCAGGCGCTTCATCCTGTCCCTTTTTCCTTAGAGAGGCGAGAAAAATTTCCACAACCTCATCCTCTGGTCTGTGAATCTGTTCTTTTATCCAACTTGCAACCTCTTCAACAAGAACACAAGAACAATCAATTGAATCTTGAATTGTACCAAATAGTAGTTTGGTCGACTGCTCTGTAGGCCCACCTTTCTTCTTTTTCTTTCCAGACGGAAGTGCTGCTCGGACACATGACTGGAGTACAAGCCCGTGCCAAGCCAAAGGCTCTGTAACCATTTGCACTAAAGTTGGAAGATCACCACTTGGTGTACCAAAAAAGGACGACATTGATTTGGCATTCTCAGAAATACACTTCTCCAGTAGAGTATCCACATTGTGCCAAATAGCATTCCCGCACTTATCTCCGCCAGAAAGTGAGAGCTCATGGGAATTTAAGTTCCAGGCATTCAAAACCACAGCAAAGGTAAGCCAGTCGATCACATCTGAACCAAATGCCTGCAACAAGTACAACCATTAATAGACAAACGGAATCTATGGGATTTAAATTTTTGTTCACAAAATGACTTAATATCTAGCTATGGAATTGATTTCCTGCCAATATTTTTCCAGTTATCTGCACTCATAGAAAGGAGTGCACATCTGCACATGCAAGGCAAAAAAAAAAATAAGCAAGCATTTGTCCAAGCACTCGATTTATGTGCTAGGTACAAGTGTATGGTGCACAGATGCTACATCACCATCCTCCCTGTAATAAACAAATTATTTAAAAAAAAAACAATTTATCAAAAAAAAAAAGAACAGTTCAGATTGCACGTGCTAGACCAGTTCGGTTTTCATGTGAACAAAGTACCATATCAAGAAACTATTTGGGGGCATCACTTGCCAATTCAGAAACTATTGCATTTCCATAGAAATATAATGCTAAGCCAGTACCAATGAGTGTTTGCATTTGCATAGGCATATCAGCATACCAGCATAACGTAAGGCATTACATACAGGGAAAATTTATAAATGACCAAAGGTAATATATATATGAGACAAAAATGTAAAATGCGAGTAATAGAAAGCTTGTTTATACCACAGATGATTTTAGGCCACTAGAAACTCCCATAACCACTTCTATTGCATCAGTTAGAGAAGATCCCAACATCTTTGCATAGCGTTCAAGTAAAAACTTCAACTCTGAGGTAATTTTAGGATCAGAGATAGATCCATTGACTTCAGAATTCTCCTTAAAAGATATCAAAGCACTTTGAATAGACAAATAGATCATCCGAGGGAGAAGGGACTTCCTCTCAATAACATCTCTTACGTTCTCTTCTCTTTCTTTTGTCTAAAATTTGATCAACAATAAAAAAAGGAAAATAGGACATACAGGCTTTAGAAGCACATAAATAATATTAAATAAAACTGGGGGGGGGGGGGAGGGTTTCCATACCAAATTCTCTTTAGGGCAAAAGGAGATTCCTTCAAAAGGACCTGGAAAAGAGAAACACCACAAATAAAGTTGATGAGAAATAAACAGGAAGTGAGAGAACAAAAGCCCCGACCGTTACCAAAAAAAAAACAAAAGAAAGCAGCCATCTAACTAGATTCAACTTTTTGAATTTGGAAAATTCATCCAACATAAATTTTCAATAAATATTAATAAGTTTATCTTCTCTTCAGATCAGTTTTTTATGGATCAAATTACTTGTTAGAATGCCAGTACACTATCAAAAAGAAATAAAAAGGCAATGCTTCGATTAACTATGAAATTAATTATAACTTATTTTAGTAGAAATTTTTACATTTTGCCATTTTCATACACATGATACACGCTCATACACTCAAAGTTGGCCAGTACAACCCATGGATCAGCTACTACAAGCTGAAGCAAATAGCCATAATTAATACCCTCTCCAACAAAAAATATCATTTATTTCTCATAGATATAGCAGATTATTGTAGCCAAAAGATTTCCACTTCCAAGATATCATATTTGAAATGAATTCAGAAATAAGTTGCATCAAATGCTAACCTAAAAGGTAATTTTTCTCTGGAGTTGGTGTCCACCAAGGCCGTGACTGGAAATCTTCATTAAAGGTCAAAGTTTTGGATCTTAGCTCGTTAGAAAGCTCGGCAAAGTGAATCCCGCAATTCAAACTTTCAAGAACACCCTAAAGGACAACATATTTATATCTGTTATCAAACACATGAAAACATGGGCATTTATTTCTAGAAAGATCAAGTGATAAACACCTCTTCCTCTTCAATGTTGTCAGCTTTCTGTTTCAGCTGTAGAATGGATACTTCAACTTTTGCAATTAAATACTGATTAGATCGCTGCAACCGTTCTTTAAACTGAACAAACTCAATTACCTGTATACACCACAGATTCATTGGTTATACAGTTGATCATAATTCATAAAAGGCAAACAGATAAATGAAGCTAGTCATAATCAAAATTAAATATCCAGGAAATTGATAAATACAATTTACAATTTACAATTTCCAATATATTTAATGAAAATAACAAGTTATTTGCATCAATTCTGCCAAAACAAACGCATACATCTAGGATTGAGAAGCATTTCACATACCTTTGAGTAATTCCTATGGCGATATGCAAGAAATGTAAGGTCCGCAGATTCCCGGAAGTGATCATCCATAAACCTGAGATAATCTTTTAGTAGGTTACTGGAATCAGCCCAAAGAGGAGATGGCAACATATAGGGCAAAATGTGGTGTGAAACTGTTTCCATCAGTATATTCTTCACATCCAGGGATTTGTACCTAAATGAAAGAAAGATTTAAAGAGCTACTTCAGACCTAGTCGAAATTGAAGTGTTGGATAGATAGATAGATATAGAGAGAGAGTAGAGCGCAAAACAACCAATCAAGGATGCAAATATGTATGAAATTAATTATTTTACCATTCAAAAGCTAATGACAGGGCTCCCATGTATGAATACATGTGCAAGAGTAAGATCTTGAATTGCCATACATAGCTGCCAAAATTGATCATATGCACAAAGTTAGATCCAAACATTCAAAAACACGTGCTGGAAAGCAGTTAAATGCAATTCAGTTATACTGATATCAACTCTCGTGCTTGGAAACTGTTTAGATGATAAAAATCAGTTCTCAAGTGGTCAAGGGATTGGCATTTTTTAATAATTGAAAGTACACCAAGATAGTTGTAATTTTGCAAGCATACATTTCTTTTCTTTTTTTTGGTACATCAGAAATATTCATTTCATTTGGTTTACAAATAAAGAAGTCCACCTTTAAAAATTGTACAAGTCGTATGGAATTCAATTGGAGTTCCAGTAACATATTATTCAAAACATGTGCATTAATCAAATTAAATTTTTGTCTCAGAAATAGATTGAATTCAAATCAAAGGAATTATTCCAAACAAGGCATTAGAATTCCAAAAAAAAATTAAGTGGGCTCAGCGTACCCAATTGATTTTATAGGTTTTTGTTTTTAACACTTATGAATTCTATTAATTTAGCTTTGAATACAACCTAATCAATTTTATTCAATCATAGATGTTGAGTTATCTATTGAAAAATAGTGGCATAATACACTTACAGAATTTTGCTGATGTAAATTGTTAAGCGCTGAATCTTGACAATTGAATTAATGTTCATGAGGTTTGCTTATAGTTCAATCTTGATTAATTCTTATTTTTAATTAAGTTTATGAGAGTTAATTAATAGGCTATGAATAAATTGACATTGGATTTATTCTATTAGCACTATGAAAAGGTTAATAGATGTCATAAAATGACAGAATTAGTATAATTATGTAGATGCATGTTAATAATATGATTAGTTAATTATAGCATTTGTTAATTTATTTTATACGTTTACTTGCTATTAATTTATAATAATTGTAGTTGAATTATTTTAATTTTTTTTTTACATAGGCTTAGATGTTAAACTTAAGAGTGATCGCCTTAGATAAATAACTAGAATTGATGGACAATTAACTTAAGTTTTACCACCTTAGACAAATAACTAGATGATAGATCATTCAATTATTTTCTATGGGAATGATACTCTACTTATTACTTGTGGGATTCTATACTTGTGAATTCCCCCAACAAGAAGTAAAAGAAAACACACACTGTGAACCAGCTTTAAACCTGCTAAAGTCTAGGATTACAATGGGAACTTTCAGTTTATGTTTTATCTTTTATGTCCTTTTTTTTTTGTTTGTTTTTTTTGCTGCTTGTAGCAAACAAACTTTGGAAGAAACTGAGTGAACTATGCTTTTTGTAAAAGCAGGTTAAGTAGGAACAGTAAAAATCTTGAAAAGTATGAAACTTTTGAATTTTCAAAAGTAGGGCACTGCAAAGCAATGCTTAATAGAACCTAAAAACATAGCTGGCTTTCCACTATAACATTATCAAAGTAGCAAAAGTGAAATGTGCATTCACTTACCGTCTAATAGTCAGACCAAATTCCAAAACCATGATTGCCTCGATGAAGTATCCAATATTTCTTGTCCGCCAAAATAACTAAAGGAAAGAAGAGAAATTGATAGGCAAATAAATAAAAATAATATAAGTAATACCTTACAAGATGGTGAAAAAAATTGCCTTTTGAATAAAGAGAGTTTTAGTAACCTTCAAAATGAAATCATTTAACAAATTCCAAAACAATGTAAAGATGATGCAGATGTTATTCAGGATGTAGTGCAAACCTAGAGATACACTACAAAATCAGTCCCCAAGTGAATATTTTTAAGATGTTCTTCAGACAACAGACACTAATGAAATCCACCACTTTAAATGAGATACCTGAACCAAAACATTGCATGCCATAGATAGCAGCTCTTCTCCGTGCATACTCTCTTGTGGATCCAGATCTTTTGAAAGTGGAAGGCTTTTCCAATACATCTCCACCATTTGTCCAGCAGAACCCTCAAGTTCTAGGCAAGGACACTAAATCAATCACATACAGTTCAAAAGGCTATCCATGTTATAATTAATAGGTTTATTTGCAAAAAAATGCAGGATTTTTAGCGATTCTAATGTTTTAATTATATCTTTGTAATGTTGGCAATTATATGCACAAACTTTTTAATTTTTGTAATTCAATGCACCAATCAAAAATTCGGAGAAAACAATTGATGTGGCAGTTGGAATTTGACAAGTTGATTCATACAAGTGCCACATCAAAACCCAATGTTATGATTGATAGCAAAAAAAAACAAGAACTTATTGTTTTTGCAATTTTATGCATGAACTTTTAATTTTAACAAACTACTACATAAATTTTTAAAATGCTTTTAATATATTAAGTACAAAATATAAATCCCTAAACTAGAAATTAACCATAATTTCAATAATACTCTAAAACGGTTACAAAAAAAATATTTCGATAAATGTTTTATATGATTATTTTTTTATATTATGAATTAGAAACTTCATAAAAATTAAATCAAATTTTACATATAAATTAATATATTTAAAAAATTTTAAATGCTACAGTACAAATTAGTACATGAATTATTTTTGTTGATCAATATAACTCAATTTTTATTTATGAACTTATAATGACCAATTAGTGCATTCAATTCAAACGTTTATGATATTTTTGCAACTAGTCAAAATGCTACGTTTTGATGTGGTGCTTATGTGGATTTGGCCACTAAATTCCGATTGCCGCATTAGCTATTTTTCACCACATGTTTTGATTGGTGCATTAAATTGCAAAAATTAAAAAGTTTGTGTAGAATTACCAAAATTAAAAACATATGCTTAAAACGCTAAAAGCACTAAGGGTCGTTTATTTTTTGCAAATAGGCCTAATTAATATATTAAGAATGCAGTGCAAAGACTACAACATACACAATAACTAACAACACAACTACAAAATGTGAAGAAAAGGTAATAAGAATGTTGATGGAACAAGACAATGAATTTGGATTTAATAAGAGAACTAGAATTAATGGCAAAGCACGATGGACAACTTTGGTGGTGTAATCAGTTCTAAAGCTTTATTTGTCATGATAGCATTTACATATTTATTTGTCATTCCACAAAATCAGGATTTCATTGGAAATAGCCATTTACGGCAAGTGAGTGAGTGTTTGGAATGCAAGCAAAAACTAAAACAGAAACGCACCAACAATAGGGAGCTTGTATAAGTTTCCAATCAACTGTTGTATTTTGAATATTGTTATCGACTGCCCAAGCTCTTTAGTTGAGGTTGTTGCAAGTGAGCTGGAACTTTTCATTAATCTCTCTACAAATTCCATCTTTTTTTCTGGAGTCAAGACTTCAAGAAACACCTCAACATCAGAAGAGAAACAGGCTAAGTAACCAAACCTGTACTCAGCAAAGACAACAAAATGATAAAACAAGAGTTAAGAGCCACTTCACTGTGAAACATGGGAACAAGTGAAATGTTGATAGACCCACAATATAAAAAATTAACATTCACCACAAGCAGTAAAACAGTCGTCAACTGATTAAATATGAGATAAACATAGCATTTCCACTAATTTAACAAGTCTAAAAGAAAAGTTCAATATATACTTTAAAAAATATTGCATTAGAGCCTCCATCATTTCATCATCGTTGGTCTTTCCATAAAAGTGTCGCCTCCTTTCTATCTCAAGAATTGCCAAGTACGGACACCTGATAAAATCATTATTTGCATCCACTAGTAACTTCTGCACAAAAGCTGATGCATCTGATAAACGAGAATTGAACTGCAAAACCAAATTACAGTCATCAAACTGAAACGAATGAGTGCTATAATAATGATAATCAAATTCAAGAGCAGTAAAGATGCACCACATCATCTGCTAAGTAAGAGACTTTGCTCTCCAGTAATTTAAGATGGTGAACTGGTTCACATTTCACTTCATTATTCCAGCAGCTGTCATCTTCCAGCAAACAGCCTAGATAATGAAGGAAACACTCCCAATCATCAGGGCTGCCAGATACATAAAACAACATTAAAAGCTAGAAAATATGCGCAAGATTAAAATGATCAGGAAAAAATATTGAGACTGCATGCATGTAATAATTGTTTGATCGCAAATTTTAAGTTTGAGATCTTAATTCAATGCTCCATATCCATATCAATGAAAGTTGAGCAACTCTTAGACTAGTAGGCCTATTTAAGCATGCAAAGATGGGTCAGATTCATCTACCATGAGCACAAAGAAGAATACAGTAACAAATGAGGAAGAGTCAAGATGTTATTATCTAAATAGTACAGTAACCGGCAATAAACTGTGGCAAATTTTATGTCTCAAAAACAGTGAATTGCATGGTCCACTGTTTTTCAACTCCATGACATTTTATTCCATATGTTGAACAAAAAAACACTTCAGTCAGCCTCCTTGCATTTTTGAGCAACCTTTGGTGCATATGTGAAAAAAGATTCAATTCCCTAAAGATTTCATAAAAAAAAAAAAAACAAAGAAGGGGGAGCTAGAAAGTTATTCCATTCAAAAGGCGAAGGAACATTTGTTTCATTTAAGAGTAACCAAAGAATTGAAAATTAGAAAGCCAAATCCATAAAATTTCACTTTTAAGAGTACAAGCTATTCTTGCTATCATGTGCATTGTATGTACATATTACAGTTGTGATTATGATTATTTGAACTAATTCAATTTTAATATTATAATTTTTGAACTTGTTCTATATGTTGCTGATATCTTAGATATATATAAAAAAAGTAGTGTTAATTTTTTTATATAGAGACCAATTTTTTAATACAAATACTATTTGAATTAAATATTCTAAAGTTCAACTTAAATTGGCGTTTAGTTTTCCCATTGGATTTGTTAATTCTTAAATTTAACCAAATCCATATATTATTTAAATTTAATATCATAAAAATCAAACTAAATTCCAATTACAAAATATAAATTTAGAATCCTAATCTTAATAAACTTAGAATTACAATTTATATATATTTTTTTCCTTGAGATTGCTAGGTTAGGAATTTTATTATTTATTAACTATTCAAACTTACTAAAATGAGCAATTTAACCAATTTTAATATATTTAATAAAGCAATTACTAATTAACTTGTGAAAAAAAAATTACAAAGGAATTTTCAAATTTGCCTAGAAACATTTGACTTAATGATACTTTATAATTGACATAACAGGCCAATCAAAAACAGTATGCCAAAATTCAACGTTATGCCAGCATTCTTAACTTCTACATGCATATAGTATTCATCTCAAAATATAGTTTGTCTGTTGGTCTCTCCCTTCTCCCTAGCTCTCTCTTTCTCTATCAAAAATATTAGCAGGTTATCTAAAAAAGTAGAAACTAGGGAAAAATGATTAGAGCCAACCACAAAATATTTGAAATGGAGATGCCTCTAATTGATGATATAATCTCAAAATTAAATTCATACGAAAAATAAACAGCTAACTTCCATCGACATACCATAATTCTAGAATCTTTTGATATATGTTGGCTCCAGCAGCATAGTCACCTGACTGGGCAAGCAGCCTACCCTGTCAACTTAAAGTCAAAGTACAAGTTGATAAGGAAACCCAAACTTGATAGGAAGAAAGGTCAACAAAATGAAATCACACCAAAGATGATGAGAAAGACTTCAAACTTTGAACAATTCAGAGAGTCCCAACCATATTAATAGTAACAAAACTATTAGGTCTAAATGACCTGTTTTTATAAAATCAATAAGATTATCATAGAACAAAGAATGTTCATAAGATTCTTCAAAACAAGGTTGACTAAGTTATCACATTCTTCAACTGCAGATTACACTTGGGCTTTAGTCCCAGTGGGCCTTTCCAACTTTATGCCTTTGGCACCTTTAAAGTACAGAGGGTAATGGTTATGGAGCTTGAATAGGCTACAATGTTACATCAATAGCAGAAGATGCATTCAATAGACAATAGCTGGAGATACTGCTGTATTCTTTTGATTGTGCTAAAATATCTGTTGCAGCATTCTCTAATTAGTTAATACATAGTCGGTCATAGGCTAGACACCTCTAATTACATTATGCTAAAGAAATTGGATTTCAGTCAGGTAATCCTAAATGGTTATATAACAGCACTGCACAGAATCTCGAGCAAGTTATCCTCGATTCACCCTTTGGTTCAGGACAAAGATAAACTCAATCAAGTTTATGTATTCAAGATTTTAGAAGATCAAATATTTAAAATTTCAGTAACTTATGAATATTTCCATAATTTAAAGCAAAGCCGGAATGTTAGATTTATTTGAAGAGTCCTTGTTTTGCTTAAAACTCTTATTTAGGAACATATTTTAGTTTAGGATAGTGTAATTTTTTCTAGTTTTTGTTCTAGAGACCAAACCAAGAAAATTAGGATTTTATGTCATAAAAGTTTGGCTTTAGCTTTGATCTACAGATACCCATAGTCTTATTACTTGTATGCAGACTTTCAGTTTAATGTAATGCCATTCCCTCCTTAGGTTTGATTCTTTGGAACCTCATATGCAACTCCCAAGTTCTTCTAAGTGTGACACTTAAGTGGTGTTTGATAAAATCAAAAATTAAGTACTAAAAAATTAAATATCACTCCCTTTGTTCTAACTTCTAATGATGTCTTTTAAAATTAAAGCACACATATTAAAGAAATGATATATAAGATTTGAAAGACTAGCCTTATAATTGAATGATAGTAATTGAGATGGCTATTTAATATCATATATAGACTAAGGATAAAATTGGAACAAAAGATAAAATATTCTCTTAAAACTCTAAAATGACACCTAATTATAGAAAAAAAAATTCTCTAAAACGATAACTAACAAAAGGCAGAAAAGGTAGATTTTAATTGTTGAATATGATAATGAAAAATTTAAATACTTAATTTTATTATCTACTTGATAACTATAATTACTGAAAATTAAAAAAAAATTATTGTATGATAATTATTATGATCTTGGATTTAAAGAATATATATTTCAAGAATAAAAAGGCTATTTATTTTAATAAAAAATTTAAAAGCTAAATTTACCTTCTATAAATATGCCATGCATTTCATATCACGTTGTGTAATGAGCTCTTATTTTCTCTTTTTTTTTTCTCCATAAGGTCGCTTACCTTCATTTATGAATACTAAAATAAAAAAATTTATACCAAAACTTTTCGTTCTTTTGACTATAACTTCCAATTGCGTAGATTAATAAACCTAAATTATTCTAATTGTAGCATAATATGCATATTAATATACATGAATGGAGTTAGCCAAAAATATATTTAACTATGGCCAATGTAAATTATGTTCTTATTTTCAATATAAATAATTGTAATAAACATATGCCAACATGCAATTTTTATTCATGCAAGAAATAATTTTTTAATATAATTATGATATTTATCTTAAAAATCCAAATCTCGCTTTAAATTAAATTGTAAATAAAAATAAACACTATAATCACTAGTTAATATGAACCCATACAACACATGGGTAATTTCACTGGTTAAGTAGTAATTTTAAGTCGAGTTTTATTACTTATCATATTATATGATTTTTTTACTTCATTGAATAAATTAAATTGGTTCTAAAAGTAGTTATCCAACAAACCCTAAAACAATAAAGCACTTGATATATTAAACTGAAATGTTGAATGTGGTTATCAAACAACCTCTTAGAACCTTTATATGCTTCTTACTTTTTCTATATTCAGATTTGTAAAGTCACGTTCACTACAGATTTCAACCTTCCAAATCTTTTTTCCCCGCAATTAATTGGTAAAAGTTTACCTAAAGGTTGAATGTGGTTATCAAACAACCCCTTAGAACCTGTATATGCTTCTTGCTTTTTCTATATTCAGATTTATACATTCACTACAAATTTCACCCTTCCAAATCCTTTTTCCCCACAATCAATTGTAAAAGTTTACCTGAAGTTGTTCTACATCATTGTGTCCATCAAATCTTATCAACACATACCTAAAAATTAATAATCACAGAACCTACGAGGGAGCAAGATTTCTCGGAAGAGTTCATCCATTCATCTTATGTCAAGTCCACTCCCAACTAGAAGTGGAAATGGGTACATATTCCTAATAACAACACATGTAAGAAAGAGATTACATCTTCTAATATTATTCGCTTCAAAGTAAAATTACCAAAACAAAAAAGAAATAAACAAGGCCTCTTGGGTTCAGCAGCTGGAACCAACATGTGGCAGTTGAATACCTAACCACTAAACCTTAAGGCATATGGCAAAGTTTTTCAACAGGTAATGAACACACGTTCGACAGCCAGCACTAAAGAGTAAAATAAATGTTAACTAACCTTGGAATTATAGAATTCATAGCATTTCAATCCAAACTCTAGATTGCAAGAAAATAAAACTTTAGCTAATTTAATTCCAAAGAGAACATAAAAAATTGTCATTAATTATTATAACAAATGCATGCTGTTATTTAGCTATAACTATGAAATTATATTTTTATTCGCATGTTCATCAACTTAAGAGGTAAAAATAAATCGAAATGTATTTGCATTTAGGTTCCTATGTTGACACGAATGCACACAATATAAAATTAATTTGAATGATATTTCAGCTGCAACAACTAAGTTGCCAAACACTTAAAAATAACTATGCTCAGGTAACTGCTGGCACACTACTAGTTCAGCTGACCACCAGCCAATGGCCTCCACCAACTGTCAGCAACTCTGAACCAGCAGGCCTTAAAGCTTCGGAAAGTACCTGTATGCGTAGCTTATCAACTTCAATCATTAGAAGTGATCCTAATTTTCCAGAGAGAATCTCTAATGCATCTCCATACTTTGCTTGTTGTTCCAAAATGGAAATATAGACCATAAGAGCTGCATGAAATTGTGTGAAAGGAAATCAACAACAATTTAAAAAAGAGCTGCAAGGAAATTTGCAAGATAGGAGGAAATGCACCTTCGGGTTCATGCAAGCTGTGGGAGACAACATGCTTCTTGAGTAAGCCTTCAGCCAAGAGCAACAGTTTCGCTCCTCCACTGCCACAGAATACCTAACAAAAGTAATGGATATCAGCACAAATCACAAATTTAGAATAATTATTAGAGAATATAACCACACATACAGTAGAATATCGGCAACTTATGGGTAGCTGAAAACAGAAGAAAAGAATGTTGTACAAACTAAATCCAGCAACTACAAGTGACAGCCTAATGGCATGCAGAATCCTTAAGCTTTATGCACGTACAGTGAAAAATGCCAAAAGGGGCGTAGGCATATCTATAGCCAAATAAAAACAAATTGAACATATATCAAAACTGAAGAATAAACAAGAATGGACATCACAGCTAAAACTCAAATGGATTATTCTCACACGAGTATGGCATAAAATTAGATGATAAGAAAGCACATCAGCATCATCCACATTGCAAGCTAGATGGCCACAGTAAGAAGAATGTCATTTGGCTTTGGCAAAAGTACCAACCTGCTTGTGTAATGTATTAAGCCACCCATAAGAAGTCAAAAGTTGAACGACGACTTAGTTTCAGAGGTTACATAAGAATAAGATGCAATGAGGAGAATCATTGATACTCTAAACTCTTAAATTCCTCATTCCCTACTCTAAAAACATTCAAGAAACGAAAAGAACACATTTATCCAACTTTTTCACTACGCATTTATCCACCTAGATCTTGGTGTTTAGATTTGTTGTTGGAGAGCTTTCAATTCCCACTTAAGATGTTTGGTTAGGAATTTTGAAAAACTACAATAAATTAAGAACCAGTTAACAAATAGTTATCAACTATCAACTATGTGCTATCAGCTACTATTAACAACCATCAACTACTAGCAACAGTTCGACAAAACAGGCCTAAATATTAATTCAAGCAAAACAAAATCTATTTCTTTGTTGAAACCTGAAACCAGATCAAACTATTGTGATGCTGTAACCATCAATAGATTCAATCTTCACTTAGCAGGCAACAGGTTTTTGGAGCAATCCAAACTATCTGCATGTAAAACATTTTGTTAAATAGTCGTCTAAAAGATCTTAATCAAAAGACTTATTAAATTATTTACTATAACTTGAATATGTTTGTTTTAATGACATTGTATCAAGGGAGAAATAGCAATTGGTTAGAGTTTAGGCTTGGAACAAACTGAGATATGTAAAAACTAAAATGCTAGGATAAAACACACAAAAACAAGGATGCCATTCATAAGTTAAATATAATCAAACTTGCTAGTTTTCAATATTTCGTCTAACACTCATCTAAGTTCTATAAGGAACAATTCTTTCTTGTAATGCAAAAGAAAGAAAAAGCAGGCAAGCAAGGGGAAACAAAACAAAATGCAACTAGAAACACAATAGAACCTAACAATAAATTTATTCATCCAATCAATTGTTCAATGTTCAGGCTGTTAACATGAGAAACATAAGATGATAGATATCGTCACAGGAAATTTAGAGCAAAGAATGAGAGAAGAATAAAGAGAAGATGAAAAATAAAGGAAAAAATATTGAGCAGAGAAATCTGATGGAACCTGCAGCTGGATGCTACAAACAGCCCAGAGCAAAAATCTCTCTTCACCAACAAGCTTGTACATTTTGATAGCTGTCTGAAAGTTCAGATAAGAGCAAATGTAGAAAAAAAAAAAGATTACACAACCCACGATCCGAATCAAAAGAGTAAACCCAAAAAAAAGATAAAAGTAAAGTAAAACCTGCTGTTGCTTGACGAAGGAATACTCACGAACATAACAGTTGAAAAGGCCCATCATAAGTTCCAAATTATTTGAGAATTTACTGCAAGCATACTCATAACAGCTAGTTGCCAAATCCACTAATGACATAACCAAAAAGACACATTTTAGATAATACTATAAGAAAAAAAAAAAAGCACATAGAATCTTAAAAAATGAGAATAGCAATGATAACAATACTGACAGTGATCAAGGCGTTGAAATACAATCTGAAGCGTACTGAGAGTAAGATCATCCATTAATGTAGAATCATTCTTATATAAAAGCTCTTTGGCATTTAAACAAATGGATAAGGCTTCATCAGATTTACCCATTCTTTCTAAAATCAGAGCTTTCAGCGCCTGAACATCAAAAAAATTATAAACAACTTAGATAAATTCGATTTTATAGTTAGTAATTGCTACTGTTTTAACTTACAAGAGCATAAGGTGAATTAGGGTATTTAGAAAGGAGTGAAGTGGACAATTTGAGAGCAGTCTTGAACTGGCGTGAATCAATGGCGTCCCAAATCGGCCTAACTCTCCTCTCCGGCATACCACCTGCTAACCCAAATTTTGATGCCATTTTCCCCTTTTCTCTATAAACTCTGGAGTTTTTTTTTTTTTTTTTACTTACTAAGTAGTACTCTTTCTTTCAAAGGAAAATAATAATAATAATAATCGTATTAACCGACGACGACCACGACGGTTTAGATTTGATTTTTGGAGCTTTGAAACCTAATAAGCTGACCGTTTGGATGCTGATGCTTGGCCACACCTGCTTCGAACACTTTACTCCAATATTCCTCATACGGATAATTATTATTTACCAAATGGTCATATTCATCCACTGCTATTCACTAGATTTTACATAACCATTTGAATATATTTTTTATTTTTATAAATTTTTCAAGTTATTCAACAAAAAAATATAAAAAAAATAATGTCAGATTAAATTTTTTTTATTTTGTATAAACTAGATTGAATTTTATTGATTCGCATGAAAAAATTGTATCAAATTTCATTAAAATTAATTTTTCTTATAAAGGCATAATAATGGTTGGATAATAACGGTAGGGATTCTTGTGTTACGGAAATTAAAATTCAGAGAGTTTTTTTGTTACAAATAAAATTAAAGGACCATGGTGTTACAACATGTAAAAGTCAAGGACCATGAGTGTAATTAAGCTCCATTATTTAAATTTTTATTTTTTATTTTCATGCAATAAAAAAACCTCTATAAATCAATACATGGTAGAGTGGACTGCATAATTCTATTAATTTGCAGAGTTATTGATTTATTTATAAATTAATAATTATTAATTTATAAAATGTATTGTTGAATGAAATAAAAATAAAAATAAATTAAAATATAAATATTTACTACATTATGAAAAATTTTATTATTTTTACTTAAATTAATTGATTATTTAAAATTTATTATGTTAATATTTACCTATAAATTGATGTTTAATTGAACTTTTAGATGTTATAAGAAAAACTAGAAATGAAATTCAATTAAATTTAACTTTGAAGGAAAACCATCTCAAAAAAAAACTTTAAAGGAAAAGAAAAAAAGTAAGTAATTATAGTTTTTTTTGAAGGAATTTCTATTCGAACAAATCGGATTAAATCTAAAAACAGACAAAACAGATTCATAAAGCGTACCTTCTAGTTTAAAATCCAAATCAACCACCGTAGCGGAAATTGGATCTTTATCTTGCAATCACGAACACCGGATCTATTACATGTTAATCACGAACAGCTTATGGAGGTGTTAATCTTTGAGGTTGAACTGGATTTTCACAATCTAAGAACTCGAAGATGTGATTTAACCAACTCTTTTAGTTATGGATCTGTGTATAAATGATAGAAATCTATACTTCACAAAGTATTTTGTGTTCTTCAAGAGGGAAGCAGAAGAAGAACAATTGTAAGAGAATAGAGAGAAAATAGGAAGAGAGAGAATTATGTGAAAACTAATTTCACGTGCATCAACTTTGTTCAATTAATGGTATTATTATTTACATTGACTATAGTGTAACGACCCGAAACTAATACAATATAATAAGGACTAATATATATAATAATGGTAATTAATCTTAAATTAAAATTCAATTAAAAATTCCCTTCGAAAATAAATTTTCCTCTGAAAATGGGGTACAACGATCGTTGTCCAAATAGCAACGATC
>CANYLF010180408.1:0-10169 GCA_948193215.1 Bocquillonia castaneifolia
TTAATATTCTCAGCCTCGTTATTTAATTTTCAAAGTTCAAATGCTTACTGTTATTTTCATCTACATGTTCAGGTTAGTTATTTACTTAATTTCTAGTTTATTTTACAAGCTTTAAATTAGTCAAGTTCTTTACATTTCCAGATTATTTACTTTTCAAGTTCAAACGAATTCACTTCCAGTTTAAATTTGACCATTTCTCTAGTCATTTTACATTTCAAGTTTATTTACTTTTCAAGCTCAATGTTTCCAGTTTAATTATTTACTTAATTTCCAATTTTTCACAAGTTTTAACTAATCAAGTTCTTTAGTTTTTTTTAAAAGATCAGCAATTCAATCATCAAACTACAACAACTACAATTCAATACAAATCAATTTAGCTCAACTTAGCTTATCTTTATTGTAGAGTCCGTCGTCAATATCATTTTAATTTCTTTGTATTCAGTTCAATTTTATAGTTATAAACCCTTATAATTTCATTCAAGTCTATTCCTTTTTATTAGCAAATTAATTTTCTTTACACTCAGTCTTCCTTAATTTTCAATTCAGTCAATTCAATCATACACACTAGTTCTTTAGTTTGATAGCTAGTTCTACCAGTAATCGCTTACGTTACTAGATCTGCACCTTCATCATTTTCACATTAAGTTTCTAGTAGCATCTGTGGGATACTTTCATAGCGGATCCATACCCACAAAACGTTTGACAAGTCAGGTACATCCGTTGGGAGACCTACACTCTCTAACACGCCCAAAGCAAAGGGCACAATTGGCGTAGATCTATTCCAGGACCAGTTCCAGTACTAGATCCACCAGTCCTTGGAAAAAAGGCGGGAACACTTATATCTTCATTGATAGCTTTATTTTTAATATTATTAAACAACTGATTATAATAAATTCACTATTTATCAAGAATAATCATGGTATTTTATAAAATAATTTTCAGGAATAATCATGGTGTTTTATAAAATAATTCAATTTGTCTAAGAATTGTAATTTTTTTATGTTTTTATTTATTCTAAAGTATCAATCTCTCGATCGGCACAAGGGAAGTGTACTATGATTGTTTGTGGCAGACATTTTACTAACAGGCTCATATTTTCATTAGAAAATTCTTTACAAAAGTAATAAAATGTTGACAATCTCAAATATAGACTAAATTTAATTTTATCAAAATGTTAAAATTAAAAATTTTAATTGTTAGCATTAAAAGTTCAAGCACTTGATTTAATAATTAATCATAAATTTTTTTTATTTAGTAAATACTATAAGTAGAGAATAATATAGCGTTTTCTTAAAGGGATAAGGTACAAATCCATCCCTAATGTTTATCCCGAGGAACAAATCGGGCCTCCATGTTCAAAACGGCTCAATTTCCCACAGAACATCCGTTTTCTGGCACAAATCCACCTAAATTCAAACGGGACTAACGTTATTTTGCTGGAGACGTTAAACCGACCTACGTGGCATCAACATGTGGGGACCACCAGCTTGTAAAGTATTCTCTTCTCTCTTTCTTTATTCATCTAACTATGTGAGCCATTAAAGAAAACAAAACTCCCAATTTTATTTCTCTTTCTAACCCTAAACAAGCCTGAAAATTACATCATCTCTCCAATATTTGAAAGGAAACCGACGAAGGAGGAAGGAGAAAATTGGAAGTGCATATTCGGTCTTTGCTTGGAATCTTGAAGAATCACCATCTCGATCCTGTACAAGTAAGCTTTATAGCTTTTAAATATTGATTTCATGGTGGGGTTATGAAAGTGAAAGGGGTTCAACTTTATTAAGTGTATATCCTGAAGAATCACCATCTGGTTTGCTCATTGTTGACTACCATTATCTAGGGTTTCATTTTCTTAAAAAAAAATCTCGGGTTTCATCAATTAACTCTATAAAAAATAATAATGAATTAAGATTTTGTTAATTTATTGACTTTATTAAGTGTATGGTGTGAACTGGTCTTGCTTATGCTTTAAATGCTTTTAACGAAAAAATGGTTGTTAATTTCATAATCTGGTTTGCTCATTGTTCGCTGCTATTATGTAGGGTTTCATCAATTAACTCTGTAAAATTGTAACACCCTTAAAAAATATATAATAAAATATATTGGAGAATTTAAAAATATTATTCAAAAGAATTTTTACAATTTGGTCCAGATGTAATTGTAAGAAAATTTTCTATAAAAATCAAGTTATAATTTTACAAAATATCTAAAGGTTAATATAGTAATTAATCATAAACATCATTATCATATTTACTACTACTACTACTACTACTATTATTATTATTATTATGCATCATCATCAACATCATCATCAATAACATCATTATCATCTTTATTATTAATATTATTATTATTATTATTATTATTATTATTATTATGATCATTATTGTTGTTATTATTATTATTATTATTATTATTATTATTATTATTATTATTATTATTATTATTATTATTATTATTATTATGTTTTAGGAAGAGAAGAGAAGGGGGGAGAACCCGTCTTCTTCTTCAAAAAAAACTCTCAAATTTCTAACTCCCATAACTCTCACATATGAAGTTAGAATCAAATGATTTTGGTGTCTATGGATTTTTGGTCCCTCGACCTTCATTTTAAGTGGTCAATTGATTGGGTTTTACCGAGTAGAATTTGCAGATCTAAGGTAAGAAATACTAAACAGATTTTCTTAATTTCTATTAAATTTGTTTATTGTTTTATTAAACTAATTATATATCTGTAATTTAGAGCTTGAGAGGAGTCCGATGGTGTTTTCAGAATTTAATTCTGACACCATATGTACTGATGACTTGATGGGCTACGGTATTGTTCACATATACGGTACTGTTCACATACACGGTACTGTTCACATATACGGCACTATTCACATATACGGCATTGTTCACATATACGGTATGGTTCATTTTGACAAGATATGTCATTGGACTCAATTTTTCATGCTGATTTCAATTGTGCAATTGAGATCTACAAATTATTTCTCAGTAATCTTTAAAAGTCTTTTTTATATAATTTTAGCGGTGTTTTTAAATAAATAATTTGAATAATAATTATGTTCTAAAAATTAGTAAAAATTATGTTGAACATTTATTCGTATAGGTTTTGGATAAAGAGCATCGAAATTGAAAGGAATGGAATATAATCGCTAGTCAGGTGAGGAAATAAGTTATTTTTTTATGTGTGAGGGTACCCCGGTTATACCCCTGGATTATTGAGTTTTGCATGTTGAATGTTAATGTGAATTTGTTGTGTGATATATATATATTGGTGAATTTAATTATTTTGGAATATAAAGTAGATATTTAAATGATTAATTAAATTTATGTATATTGAGTAAAAATAATCTTATGACTAGAAAGTGAGGTATGGATGGATGATACTTAAAAGAGTTAGATTGATTAATATATGAGATTATTAATGAGAAATGAGTAAATTGTGAAGTATTAATTTATTAAGAAAATTTTGAGTATGACATGAATTTTATTTGATTGGCTTGTTGTGTATGACTTGGTAATGAGTTTGATTGTCTAAATGATTGGTTAGAAATTGGTAACCCGAAAAATGAGATGGAAAATGAATGATTTATGATTGGGCAACAAGAGGTTGTTTCAAATGAAAAGATGGGAAATTGAAAAAGATGTGATCGGGTTACCTTTCCTTTAACCTTTCTTTTAGATAATTTAACTAATTATCAAAATTGATTATGATGTGTGATGATGTGGAATTGGTTGACTTGTAAATTTGTGAGCTGGAATGAGAAATTGTGACATGTTGTGAGTTGAATTGATTGTGATTGTGTTTAAAATGGGCATGGATTGACTCGGGGAAAAAGGGTTGTGTGTTTTGGGTAAGTTGAGCCGGTGGGATAGCTGCATGTCAAAGGATGGCAAGACTGAACTGGTGGGATAGTCTCATCCGTGGCCACCTATTTATATTTATGAAAGAATGAGAAAATGATTTGGTGAGGATGAGTCATCCGCCCGGTATTGTGATTGAATTTGTGTATTTTTTAAAATTCTTGTGTAAATGGTTGAATTGTCATTATGGTGTGATATTGATTAAATTGAGATTTTATGAATTTGTTGTGATGGTGTCGTGCCTCACATATATGTGAAATTTATAAGAAATGTGGCTGTGTGTGGTATATAGAAAAAAATATATATTTTTCCTTTCTCATAAGTGAAAGGTGGTTATGTGCGATACATAAAAAAAATATACATTACCTTTCTCATAAGTGAAAGGTGGATGTATGCGAATATATTACCTTTCTCATAAGTGGATCATTTATGTGTGGTGTTTGATGATTTGATTTGAAAATGTGGTATTGTTGAATTTATTGTGAATTGGTGAGAAGTTGAAAGAAATGAGATGGTAGTGATTTGGATAAGATTTTGATTGACTGGGACATAAAAATAAAATTATTACGAATTGATTGGAATTAGGGAATGATGGAAAAGTACTTATGATATGGAATTGTTTATTGAGTTGAAAATTTTTGAATTGGTTGAATATGAATTTATTGTAAATTAATTCTGTGATAATTATAGGATGATATGATGTGTTGTAAATTTATTTGTAATGTTGAGTGTTTTTATATATATTCTGATAAATTATTATAAACTGGAATATTATGTCAGTAATTGAGGAAGTATAAGAAAATGACTTCAAATATTAAGTTAATTATATTTAATTATATATATGCTTATTTTCTCACTAAGCATCAAGCTCATTATTTTCCTCGATAATCCAGTGTTACAGGAAAATCAAATAGGAAGGGATAGCTTATTTTGGTAGAGCTCCATGTGGCTAGACTCCAGCGATCTTAGGGGAAAGCATTTTCTTATTATTAATATTACTTAAATTTTATTTAATAAAGAGTAAAAATAAGTTAAAGATTATTATAATATTTTTATATGAAAGTTTATGATTAAGTAAATATTTTTAGTGATAATATATTAGGTATACGTATAAATAGTTTAAAAAGGTGAGGTGTTACACTTTCATCTTTACATGTTGGGATGTTTATTTATTAGTTATTCCTTTCCTTTCGTCTTTTAAAAAAATAATAATTAATGATTAAAATTATTTTAAAAATGTATGTATTGATCTGCTAAATTTAAAAATTCCTACATTATATTGTAAAAGTAATCAAAGTTGATGATTTTTTTTGCTAAAAGTCAAAACGCTGTGTTTTGTTGTGGCAGTTACGTTGATCAAATTGTTAGATCCTAATTGTCACGTCAGATATTTTTCACCTGATTTTTGATCGGTGAATTGAATTGCAAAATTAAAAAGTTCATGTATATGATCATCAAAATTGAAACTAAGGCTATAATTGAGCTGAGCCGAACCGAGATTTGAGATGTTAGGGCTCGGTTCATTTACTAAACGGGCTGAGCTAGAGCTCAAGTTTTAAGCTCATTTAGTAAACGAGCCAAGCACCACTGTGCTCATGTAGGGTTCATGAACCTAACCGAGTTTTTATCGAGCTTGATTTTTATTTTATAAATATTAATTTAAAATATTTTTATTATACAAATTATTCTTAAAAAATACATCCACAATTTAATGTATAGAAATTATAATTTAATATGAAATTTATGATTATAAATATAATAGTGACTATTTTTAATAATTAAAAATATTTATAATTTATATATTTACTGATAAATTTATTTTTACTTATAAAATTGATATATAAATCATAAATATTATTGATTTTGTTTCAATAATTTTTTTATAAGTGTAAATATATATGTTAAATGAGTATTTAACGAACTTGTTCACGAGCTTTTAAATGATCGAGCTCATGAACACATAATCGAGCTGTTCACGAACGTAAATGAGCCAAGCACTTTAATGTTCAAGATCGGCTCGTTTAACTAAACGAACAGAAAATTGAAATTGAATTCGGTTCATTGAGTTCATGAGGGAGCTCGAGCCGAGCAGCTCAATTCATTTATGGTGAAAACATTTGATAAAATTGTAAAAAGCAAAGGTGATGCAATTTGTTTGCAAATGGGCTTTTCTTTTTTTTTTTTTTATGTTAAAGTTTTCTTGCTTAAACCGAATAAATTTTTTAGAAAACATATAAACTCTTTTAAGAAAAAAATCCTCGTACACAAAATGTAAAATAAAAAAATATTTAAATTGTAAAAAATAAGATATTATAAATGTAAAAGCAATATATTTTCATAATCAAAATTATTGATACGTAAAATTTAGTTTTACATAAAATAAATTTACACATTGACTACAACTACTTCTTCATTTATAATCATACGAATAAAATGTGAACAAGATAGTTGCACTTCACGTGTATTCTTTTGTCCCAATTATATATTTTTTTAAAAAAATTTGACTCACACATTGCGAAGGCCGCGGCACAATCTTTATGTTATAGCTTAAGACATTTTAAAATAAACAATGTTATCCGAGCGGATCCTGGCTAAGTGGTAAAATCACTTGATAAGGAAGCCCCGATCAAGAGAGGTCTCGAGTTTGAACCTCACTTTTGTTGTGAGAGAGATAGGGCTTCTCTCGACCGGAGATTAGTTTGGACAACCGTAAAGCGGGGTCCAAAATACTATGATGGGTGTGTGCGTACCACTATTTATCAAAAAAAATAAACAATGTTTTATAGGTTATCCAGATTCTGAAAGCCAAGTCTCCAAGCACATCTCAAGTTCAAAACATAATCTCTCAGGTCATATTATAACTTATAAGGCCTTCTATGGTTACTAATTAATTATATATTTTTTTTCATTTTTTTGAGTTGGAAGTGAGGATTCGAACCTGAGACTTTTAAGTAGATTATAATGTCTTTACTAGTAAACTATACCAAAATCGATTATAGTGTCTTTACTGAATTATATTTCAGTAGACTTTTCATTTTCTATCTACTGTAAAAGACTTCTATAATTCCATATGAGAGATATAAATTACAAAATACAACTTATTTTGTTGAAACAAACTTATCATAATAGTTGTTATATAACATTAGATGAAGCCTACACCAGTACACACAACAGAATGATTTTCTCTGTCATAGCTATGATATTACATCATGTAATAATTATTGACTATCCAGATTAGATTTTGGGCTCATCTTCATATTCCAATAAAGCTTGAACTACTGTATCCATTGATGGTCTTTCATTTCTATCATTCTCCACACAAGATATCCCTACTTCTACTATTCTCATTGCTTCTTTCCTGCTAAATTTCCCATTCAATCTTCCATCCACTATTTCCTCTATCCATTGCCATGCCTCCTCCCCACACTGGAGTTTCCTCTTAGCTACTCTTATAAACTTTGTCAGCTCTGATTCCTGCTCCTCACCATCTTCTACAATCCAATTTGACAGCCTGATTCCTTTCACCAATTCAAGTATCACTACTCCATAACTGTAAACATCTACTTTTGCTGTGATGGGATGATTTAGAGCCCATTCTGGAGCCATATAGCCTTTCGTCCCTCTAATTCGTGAGAATTCTAAGTTCCTTCCTCCCCTTTGAGACAACTTTGCCAACCCAAAATCTGAAATCTTCGGTTAGAATTGATTGTTCAGAAGTATATTTTCACGCTTCACATCACAATATATAATCCATTCAAGACATTCAAGGTGCAGATATGCTAAACCTTTAGCTGTACCTAAGGCAATATTGAACCTTTCTTTCCAACCAAGAAAGTTTTGAGTAGCGGAGAATAAATGCTTGTCTAATGACTGATATTCCAAGAGCTCATAAACTAATAACCTGTGGTTTTTTTCTGAACAGAATCCCCACATTCTCACCAAATTCATGTTGTAGATTTTTTCAATTATGCTCAATTCTGCCCAAAACACATCTTCCTCTTGATATGATTCTCGTAATCTCTTCACAGCCACCGCTCTTTCGTCTGCCAAGATGCCTTTGTAGACGACTCCTGACGCTCCTCTGCCCAATTCTTCCTTGAAATTATCGGTTGCTTTCTTCAGCTCTGCATAGCTGAACTTCCTGAATTGACTTGTTAAAGCACGATATCCTTCTTTGACAGGATCTTCTACCCGTTGCGCTCGAAAAAGAAACCACCATGCTGACACTGCAATGACTGCTTCAATAAGGCCAATGGTAGCAACAAACCCGGAGAGATACGCCCACCTCACTCCCTTAGTAGCAGTGTTATACATTGAAGCAGAGCCAAACATTTGTGTTGATTCATTAGATGGGCAATCCGGAACGGTGCCATTGAGAATTGCAGATGAAGAATTAGCCAAATTTACAGGCAGTTTTAAATATATGCTACCTGGAAATTCAGGAGACTTGTAACCATTGAAAAGCTCATTTTTCTGAAAACAATCACCCTTTCCTAATAGCTTGTAACTGAAAGCTTTGCACCGACAATCATCCAAGCATTTTTTCAAGCAATCATCTCTTGAAATGTTTGGAGTGTAATCAAAATCAAATCCATAGAAATCTACATGAGGGACCTGTAGAAATTTCACCTGCTTTTCAGATTGTGAGCAGGATTGATCGAACTTCGGTTTACAGCCTTTATTCCAATTTCCAGGTTCAGCAACCTCATAACCAGGAGGACAAGAACACTTGGGCTCAGGTTTATAAGTATAAATCCCATTTCTTCCACAAATTCCATGCATTTTACATTGCTGGGACATAGCTTACCAAGTAATCGCCCATAATCCTGTCGTGCTGTTAAGGCTATAAAGTCTTAGATTTCCATCATCATCCATAGTGAGCCTCCTTTTGATTCCAAAACCCATGTTAAAAGAACTGAATTGCAACTTATCACTAGAAAAGAAGCCACCCTTTTCATCAAAAACAACAATTCTACTGCTATTATAACTTGTTCTATCACTACCTGATGGTTTTGTGGTCACCATGTCCTGAATCCTCTCTGCGGGTCTCTGGAGGTGCCGGTATCTGCAACCAAAGACAAGTTAGAGCACGACGGGACGGTGTTGTCCCAACGGCGCTCCGATGCTTTAGTTAGAGAGGGAGATACAAGACAAAATAGAAGGGTTTTTCTAGGGTTTAAAAGAATAGAATTACCTCAGTTGTCATTGTATTATTCCTTTTATAGTGTAGCAAGAATCTAGGGTTTCCAGAGGTGCCACACTGTATGTGCGGCATGTGTCCCATGGTCCCCCCAGATAGGAAAGTTCAAGAATGTGATAATGTAGCAATGGGCCTGGCCCAGTGAGGTAACATTCAGGTCCATCAATATTCCCCCCCAACGGTATGGAAGTTATTTATGACTTCCACTGTTTGTAGTAGGAAGGACCCGGTCTCTTACAATATGACACTTTTCCTGAAAACAACTCAAAGAACTTCTATTAGGAGATGAGAAAACTTTTTGCTTTCCTGCCTTTTTCTTTAATTTTTTTGATTTTACCGCTTCTCTTCCTCCTTAAAAGTCGCGTCTTTTCAATTGTCAGACGTTACGTTTCCTAGAAGGACAACTGTCCCATACGCATCTCATCATTAATGACGCAACGCTTCATACTCTGCTCTTTATGAAAAATGGCAGTTTTAATGGGTATTTGGAAAGTACCACAATACCCTTTAACTCTTATGATTAGATGGTCCAGTGTTTGCCACTTCATTGGGCATGATCGTCCATGTGAAAATGAGCCTCTACATAAAAGGCAACACCTTCTCTCCCTCTTCCACTTTTTAGTTTTCCTGGCTTTTGAATCTTTCTTGCTTCAAGTTTTCTTCATTCTTCCAATGTGTATTTTCTTGTCTAGGTACGAGCGGCTTCATCTGTTTTTGCCTGCATATCTCTCCTTCCTTGCCCTTCACTACTGTAGCATCCTTTTACCGGGTTTTTTCCCTATGGCTCAAAATCTCTCTTTAAATGATCCTAATTCTAATGTAGATGATTTTAAAGAAAAAAATGAAATCATTAAAAAAGATAAAATCCATCTATGCTGATGAATTTGATGCTTTGCAAGATTTTTTTGATAAATACCCTCCACCAAAGGGTTACACCTATTGTCAACCTCTAGATAGCCGTAGGGCTAATGATTTTCTAGGTCCAACTGAGATAATAGTTTATGCCAAACAAATTGAGTTTGGCCTTCGCTTTCCTCTTGAAGCCTTACTTGAGGATTTCCTGACATTATAAAAAATTCCCTTAGCTCAATTTCAT
>CANYLF010180498.1:0-15055 GCA_948193215.1 Bocquillonia castaneifolia
TAGTGAAAACAGGCAAAATTGAACAACAATCATTAACAATCACATAATCATGCCTTAAAATACTTTAATTGAATAGATCTAACACATAAACATGTTAAGAATCAACAAAACAATAATCTAATGAAAAATGCAAAAGATACAATACGTACATATAGAACAATTTCCCACATAATTCGCCTCCTCTCCATTTTGATTACCATCATAAGTGCAATTGGCAGATGCATGCCTAAGTTGACCACAAAAGTAGCACGCTTCATTAGTAGGAGGATTAGAGTGACTTGGCTCTCTAGCCAACAACATTTTCACATGCTTGGTGAGATCATCCACATGGTTGAGCACTTCGAAAGATGACTGATCACTCGAACGATTCCTCCTATTACTGCCAGCTTTCATTTGAGAATTAGTGGCAAGCATCTCAAAGATATCCCACATCTCCTCGGAAGTTTTCTCACCCATCCCAATACCAACATGAGTGTCCACAAAATTCTACCCATTATGACATAAACCATCATAAAAGAATGTCACCAATAGGTTAGTGGGGTATTGATGATGTAGGCATTGAGTGAGATAGCCTTGAAATCTATCCTAAGCTTTATGGAAAAGTTCACCGTTATTTTAAAAAAAGTACTGATTTTGGTTCGGAGCTTCGTAGTCTTGCCTTGTGAATAATATTTGGTGATGAACTTGTTGTAGATATCATCCCAAGTCTGTATAGATACCTCAGGCAAGTTCATGAACCAAGTCTTGGCTCGATCCTTGAGTGCAAGAGTAATGCATCTCATTCGTAACTCGAGTTCCGGCACGCCATTCAACGGGAAAGTTGCAATGACACTACAGAACTCCCTCATAAAAGCCAATGCATCCTCGGATGGCAAACCATGAAAGTGTGGAATCATGTTGAATTGAAGAGTCTTCAAGTCATAATTCCTTGTAGCAGCACTCAGGACAATGCAAGAGGGGGATGCACTGATAATAGGGCATTGAATATCGCAAAGATAAACCCTATTATCGCCATTCCTTTATGGTGGATGTTGTGGGTACCCTTGCGGTGCAACATAACCATGCTGTCGCCCAACTTGCGGTGGAAGTTGTTGATCATTAACAAATGGAAGTTGCAGGTCAACAGGCATGCCTATTTATGGATTAGCAACTCTATTGCCACCATTATATCCTCCATTGTTCCCATTGTTGTCACCGTTATTGTGAATTACGACATCATTGTCATCATCGTGAACACCTTTAACATGTCCTTTAGGAGAATCAAAGTTGTTGCATGGCAATCCAAATTACGGATCACCAGGTTTTGTTCCACTAGTTGCCATGTCGCTAGCTTTCTTTCGTCGGTGAGAAATGCAACGATTTGCTCGACAAGTTCATTCTATCTCCGGATTAAACGCTTCTTTAAGAACCTAAGAGGGGGGGTGAATTGGTGCGGAATAGAAAATAAAAAATTATTTCAAGAGTGGATTAGAGAAGAGAAGAAGAACACAATAAGTTTATAGTGGTTCGGACCCAACTTGTCATACATCCACTCTCCCAAATACACAATTTGGGGTTCCATTATCCACCAAGGATTACAAGGAGATTTATAAGGCTATCTCCAACCTTTACAATTAAGATTTAACTGGCTATCTTTAACCTTTATAAAGAGAATTCTAAGGCTCTCTCCAAATCTAGTGTTTACCAAGGGTTACACCAAACCTAGTGTTTACAAGGCTAACACCAAACCTTTACAAGAGAGTTTTGATAAGCTAACTCACAACTTAGTGTTTACTAAGGCTAACACCAAACCCAACCCAAGTGTGTCCCAATTCTCATAAAGATTGACACTTGTACAAGGTAGAAAGATTACTCACCTAAGCAATAAATGCTCTAGAGTTCTAGCTACCCACATACAACCAAAATATGCAAAAATTACAAAGAAATTGATTCTATGTTTGAAAGATGTTATGAGAGCATTATGGAGATGGTTGTTACTCTAAAATACCAAAATACTCACTTTGATGGGTATTTATAGGCTCCAAAAGAGTTATGACTGTTGGTCATACTCCCCCATCAACAGACACAATTTTTGGGGCTGCTTTTTGGCTTGTCGGAGTGTCCGTCACGTGTAAGATGCTCTGGTCGCGAGGGTGACATTTAAATCTCCAATGGATACTTCAGAATATGACCATTGGGGTTGTCTAGGCTTTCTGTCACGTGGGTGATTTATCCATTGCGTGCGTGATGGATCCTTCAAGATTTTGCATGCTTTCTGGAACTTTGGTCGCCCTCGTGATGGTTATGGTCACGGGTGTGATTGTACGACCCTCATAACTTTTTGTAGAAAGCTCCAAATTCTCTGAACTTTTTATGTGACATAGTTATGCCTTTTTCTAAAATTTTGTATCTCACAAAATTTTTCCATTTCGACCATCTTCATGCCCTAAAAAATCAAGACATTTTGGTGCTCTGATATTCCGAGTACTACTCACTCCAACAACCATTTCTCCCAAACTATGACTCCTTTTGATGTGATTCAAAAGCATATGAAAATAGACTTCTAGGATACAACCCCATAAAATTTCATAACAAAACTTCATATGTAGAAGATTTGGCACCATTTCAAAAATGACCTATCTGCCCAGTCTTGAGCTTGCAATTTTGAGCATAATTCACTTAAAAAATCATAACTCCCAAAATAATGCTCCAATTTGAATTCCACTTCTTGATATGGAAACTAGACATCCATATATTTCCATCCATATATAATGAGCCCTATATCTTTTCTATAGATGTGTCAAAAGCTTCTTCAAATACTGGCTTAGTGTGTAGTCCCATAATTGGCTTCTTTGGATTTCTTCACAACTTGATTCTTCAATCATTCTTAACCATTACCAAACACTCCAAATCACATATTAAGGTTCTAAACTCCCAGCTCTCAACTTTTCCCAAGTGTTTTCATTAGGTTCATACTTAAACCTATCCACCTAAGCTAATGTTTACACATAAACTTAAGCTAGCCCTTAACCTAAGTGTTTTCTTAGGATAACACTTAAACCTATCCAAGGACATAAGCATTCACCCAAGCTTATGATCATTCTTCACCATTACACACAAGAACTTGATCATCTTAAGAGCTTTGATATCTCTCATAAACTTCTTACACTTCCATTACATCAATCACCTAGTGCATTGCATCAATCACCTAGAAAAGCACTTAGCAAACATATTAGTATTTACACAATATTTTGTATCATCAAAAACACAATAAGACCCTTGAGGTCCTCAGGGCCAACAACCTTCCAGGGGCAAGTCTTCATCAGTGAATGTGATTTCACTAGGCTTTTTCTCCATCATCATTCCGACCATGTTTTCGGGGGAAACATCCTTTGAAACTTTGATTTTATATAGGGCTTCCACCAAAGCTTTCCTGTACGACTCTGAATAGACCAGCAAGTCCCAGATACTTGCATTAGCTTTAGTTTTCTTCAGGTGATCAGTTATCAAATCTACTTTAACCTCCCCAGTGTCTCTAACAGTCTCAGGAAGAGGGTCATCCCTTCTATGGATAGGTTCTAGCATATGTTTGTCTAAATCTTTCCTCTAATAGTCCCTACCACTCTGGGAAACCTACTGTAGTGAGAATTCATCATCTTGGGCTAGGCGAAATGCATCTACCATTTCAACTTCATCATCATTGGAGGAATGCCATGCATTGAACATGTAAATGTCTTTGATTTTCGCATTTGACCTCATCTGTAACATGTAAGAATCCCTTAGACCTCCCAACTGTGGTAGTTTTTCCCTTAGTTGTCTCATATGGCTAGTAATAGCATCCTTTAAGTCAGACTCACTTTCAAAGGAAGCTAAGACTTCAGCTTCAGAGAAACCAAATTCAATGCATATGCTTTAATTAGGTGGAGGAACTCTATGGTAATTTGACAAAGGGTTGTATTTAGTGCTAGGGGGTCTGTTTGCAAGGTTTCTGATCTTTTCGGCTTCAATGAGATCTTGGATTGCATGTTTAAGTTTGATGCGGTTGTCTGTAGAATGTCTAGGTGTTTGGTGGAAATTGCAATAAGTATCAAGGTTGTAACCTGGTGAATTTGTGTTAGGTGGAATTTTGGTTGGTTCAAGTTTGACCAGCCCTTGTCTTTTAAGCCTTTCAAATACCTTGGATAAGGGCTGCTTGAAATTGGAGAATTTTTTATTAGTGATAACCTGGTTTACATCAGCCATTCTTCTGTTTGAGGGGCGGTTATAGGTAGATTTCCCTCTCTAGTTAGGATTCATAATCTGTAGGGTCTCCACCATACTATGGAGCATATTTCAGACCACAATTCTAACTTGGTCCTTTTCAGAAGGCCTATCTTTAAGCAAGGCTGCCTTGTTTCTCCAATGAGTAAGGAAGTCGGTAAATGACTTGTTATATCTCTGCTTAGTCATTTCTAAGTCTCTCAAGGAAACTTTTAGTTTAGTGTTGTATGAATACTGCCTCATGAAAGCATCACAAAGCTCTTTCCAATCAAATTGCACGGTGGTTGGTAGTTGGTAATACCAGTCTTAAGCTATCCCTGTTAAGGACAAAGGGAATACTTCCACTTTCTGTTCATTATCTAAAGGTGTAGTAGACATGATGGACCAATATTGCTTAATATGAAGCTTAGGATCCCCAGTTCCATTAAACGTTTGCATGTCCGTCATTGTAAACTTGGAAGGTAACTTCTTCATGCCTTTCACTCCCATGTTGTCCAAGTCAAAGTCCACATCAGATTTCTTCCCCCTGACTATATCTTGCAACTATTTTCCTGGTCAAGGTTGAAATAGCATCATGGTCATCAGTTCTGTCTTCCCCTTCAGGAGGCGGATCTTCAGGTGCCCTACTAGTGTTAACAGCATTTTGGACTTACTCCCTTATCATAACCCTTATAGCAGCCATTAGTGCCTCCATATCAATGTTTTGACTGGGTCCCGACATTCTGTTTAGATCGAATTCTCCCAAATTAACACAGTCTTAAACAACCATCTTCCTACTCATTTCCAGGTTGACCAAGACTCAATGTTTACTGCCAGACAAGAGTGTTAGCAGTATGCATGAGATGCAGATGAATGTATGCATGTACGCATGACAAGGAAATAAGGAAACTTGTTAATTGTACACGTAACAATTACTACCAAATGGCAGCCTTCCAACCTTATTATTCCCACGCACGTATTCCGTTGGGCAAAAGTCCATTTCCTAGGTAGGCTGAGGTACTTTATATCATCAACAGGGGATGATAGTACCGTCATATAAGAATAGCATTTATGATAATTGAGTCTGTATCCTTGTACCTAAATTCTTCCTTTGGGCGGATAGAATTTCGGCATAGCCTTTAGGCTTAATGATCATAGATACTCATGGCATCATTATAGCAAAAAGGATTAGCAAGTACAACCTAGGGGAAACTTCTATTGTCATTACATGCAGGGCTTTTGACTCTTTGGTTTGGCTAAGAAGGCTCCCATAGAATCGCCACTCTGGACAGAGCGCTCGGGGGCCTGCTCGTCGGTTAGTGTCCAATGACAATGGCGATGGACTCACTAGATGGATTTTTAGAATCTTATGAAAACATATGTGGAGTCGCCACCCGAATTGCATCAAGATCACCTAGTGATTAACAAATAGGTAGATTCCTTAGGAATCCCCATTCGTCATCACTCGAGATGATTTCTGGGTTCGGAATAAGTCATCCGTACTTGGGGCAATTTCCCACTTAATTAAGTAATAAGGTCATTATTTCCTACAGAAGACAAACAATATAATGCGATAAACACCCGAAAAGTAGGATGCAATGAATGGGCACACCTAATATTCTTTCTAACCGATTTTATTATTCTGTATTAAGTCTGATATTATTAACCCTAATTGACTGAGTGCTGATTGCTATATTTGGCGGGTTTGTACTTATTTTAATGAAGTTAACCGAGTGGATTATTTCCTTATTTATTTACATGTTGAACATCAATAGTTAGTTTCTAATGTATTTTACATATATTCAAAAGTTAATATTTGTGCATTAATTTGTTTATTATTTACCCGAGATAATGGAATAGTAAGAATATACATACACCCCTAGAGAAAGGAAAGGGGAAATGATTTTCTACCATTTTTATTCTACTATTTATCGAGTTTATTTGTTAATTATCTGATTCATTATTCATAATTAATTCTTGATTATTTATATAAAAATTACAAGAGGATCTTACCAATCGACCGACTTATCCCAGAGAGGACTTATCGATCGACCTCGAAGCTTCAAACCAGTCGATCCTCAATAGCTTGTTTCACCATTGTTTGCTCATCATCGTGAAGGTTCGACCGGACCTTTGTGTAGATGTTCGGACGGATGTTTAATTTGGGCCAGGCCGAAGTTTTGAAAATAATTGAAGTAGGTAGGACATCCGTTTGGGACATGAACATCGAATTAGACCTTGTGAACATTCGACCGGACCTTCGTTGATTCATCCAGGCCTGTAATCTTATTTTAGGCCATTTCTTGTCCTATATTGTTACAATTTTCTTACAAATAATAATTACAGATGATAAATAAAGATTGAAACTATACCTATGGTTCTATCCTAGGCTGTAGAAAGATCACATGAAAGCAGCATAAGCTTTAGAGTCAAGCTGCTCCTTAGGTTTAAGGCTTGGGCTATAGGGCCTCAAACTTCAATATGATTTATCCTACATCCTCCTAGCTTCTAGTAGAACTCGTATATGCAATCAGAATGTAAAACAAAATTAGTATATGAGATATAAAAAGTTATAGTAAACTAAATAGTAATAAATAAATGAAGGAATATGCTTCTTCTTGATGTATGGATGCTTCGTGGATGGTTGGTGCCCTCAAAATAAAAGTATGTTACTACTTTCGAGTAGAGAATGAGCTTTTAAATTGATGTGGTCTCCTTGTTCGGAGACCCAAAGAACTGTGAAATAAGTTTGGCCAGGAAATGAAGCTTTAAAAATGAGTGTGTGTGCTCTCTTTTTCTTTCCTTTCTAAATGCCTCTCTGTCTCTCTATTTCTCTCTCTAATGTCTGTCCTCCCCCACGGTGTAAAAACTTAGGGTATTTATAGGAGAAAAACAAATCTTCTTCAGCAACTTGTTCAAGTTGCAGCAGGGGTATAGGTTAGTGTAGGTTTATAGGTCTCGAGTGCACTACTGATTCATGCATCTTGCCCCATAACCTGTCATATCAAAGTGATCATCCAACCAAATCTTTGATGAACATCCAGCTGAATGATCATTAAAGGGCCTTTGGGCCTTTTGGGCTTAAAAAAGGCTTTTGTGACATGTGGGCTAAATGGAAGTGATGAAGGTTCGGCCGGATCATTGGACATCCGGCTGGACCATCAATGGGCCAGAAATTCATTTTGAAAAAGTTTTGAAATCATTTTCAACCCTTCAACTCATTTCTACAACAAACTGGGTGAGAGAGTGGTCCTCGTTGGACCGTATTCATCACTGGGCTCCCACGCCGCTTGTACGTACTTGCATCCAAAAATCGAGTGTCTACAAGCATTATTTGCATGTGAAGTAGAAAAATTATACCCTAGATCTGCTATTTCATGTCAAAATCAAGCATGAAATGACAAACCAATATTGAATGACATATGTTTTTATGATAATAAAAAATTATAAAAAAACTATCACGACCCAAACCCGAGTTATGTGACCGGCGCTAGGGAACGGGAAAGCAATATGCTACCGAAACCCGTAGCAAGCTTGAGATCTATCATATTGACAAATATAAACAAAATATACCAATCTCAATATATAAAACACTCCACAAAATATAAATATTATCTCAAACTCAGTATAATACAATGTCCAGCATACCGAGCTGGATTCTCACACATCACAACGCTCACAATATATCAATATTTATAATCATTATTACATAAACATATTATTTATATAATACGTATCGACAGATGACATTTTTATTCAAACCCAAATCAAGAAGTTCTACTGAAGCTCTAGTTGGAAACTACACAAATACAGAAAATAAAACATACGTCGAGTTGCCGGTGAAGTAGGAATCCGGCATAGAGACTCAACGTAAGAGGTCTGAAAGAAAATCCTGAAAAAAATGGGTTGAGGGGAGTCAGGATTGAGGCAGAACCCCCAATAACCTTCAACCCCATAATCAAATCTGGTTCTCTTTTTCCAATATCATTCTCTTAATCCATAAGTAGTCTGGCGCCCAAGTATTACATCGAGCACGGCCCAGAATTTCCTACGCTATCACCCGAGTACTACACCAAGCATGCCACAGTCATAGCAAATAAAATAATAAACAAAGAATCGGCGTCTGAGCACTACACCGAGCAAGCCTCGATCTTACCATCATAACCATACACATACGTGACTTCTATGAGCACACAGCCTGATGACACCCGTCAGGTAGCTCATCCCACAACTATCCTCCATCCGTAAGCACAGAATCACATATATATATTCATTCCATTCCATCTCATCATATACACATAAAATATATATAATATAACATATATAAATAATTATTCCATAAACATAGCCATATGATTATGTATGCATAGTATTCATATGCTTTGCTATAAAATATGGATATATATACCTTTTATAAATATAATAATTATTAATAATCCAAAATATATAAATATTAATATATAAAATAATAACATGCATTCTATGAACAATATCTTAAATATGAAATTAACTCACAAGTAGAATGGGCGCCTCTGTGCACTTCTGAAGTACTCAGCCCTTCTCGGCCTCTCTAATTATTTAAAGAATACAAATAATAACAATAACTTAGAATAATAGACAACATCCAAATTTACTACAAATACTCAAATTTTATATAACACGTCGTATATACATCGGTTTATTTCTAACGGTAATCATAACTTATATTTCTAACGTCTAAACCTGATGACACGTTTTACAAGAAAATTCTACCGAAATTTCAACAGTAATTCCTCCGTAAATCAAATATCTCTCCACCATAGTGGAGCCTGTTTCTGCAAGCAAACACACTTCTATATTTACCACCACATATCAGGCCTACCAGACTACCTGGATTTATCAACACAGACAACACAGCAATAATAGAAAACATTTTATCTATCCATATTTGTATTGAACTTATCGTACCATTATATCTATCAAATTATACTTATTTAAAGTCCATCAATGCCAGTTATTATCCTTTATATCAGTCCGATACATCTACACTCTTTATTCAGCTTATAGTCCGATTAATTATTGAACCGGTCCACCTTATTTAAATACCACTTCAGTTCCAGTATAACTTATTTAACATCCTAACAATATATTTAAAGTCCAAACATATTAATTAGACACTTAACATGCATTTTTAGAACTTCCATACACCGTGTTATAACTTCCGGGATTTTTAATTAACAAACCATACATTATTTGCCTATTGTTCCTTCACAAAAGTTGTCCGAAATAATTTATAGTATTTTATGAAAATATTTTGTGACCTGGCCGGAGTGGGGCCCACAACTGCCATCAATGGTGATGCAAGAGCTCACGCGTCGCCGCGTGGAGGTGGCTCTTGGCTCTGTAAAGCTCTAGATTTGGTCGCCACAAGCTGGGGAGTCCATTCCTCACCTTCACGTGCCTCACCTTGCAGCTGGTGATGCGGATCAAGGCTTGGAAGCTCTCAGCACCGGCGAACTTATAACTCCAGCTTCGGTCAGCTGCAACGTCGCGAGTTGGTTCTATTCGCATCTACTCTTGCAGGTGATGATGTTGTAACCTCAATTTGGTGTTTAATTGGCTGGAAAACGGTGAAAGATGGAGGCCAAAGGTTGTCGGTTTTCAGAGCTCCGATTCATACAATTATGGCAACAGTTTTTAGGTAAAATGGTATGGTAAGGAAGAGGAAGTCACAAGCTTTATGTAGACACCAGAAACGTCAGCAACGGTGGTCAGAAATGTGTGAACTAATGATGAGAAACTCCAGGTGCTACAGTGGTAATTTATGAGAGTTTTAGGTGCTGTTGACATAATAAGGTTTGAAGCTTTTGCTGCAAATGAGCCCTTGGCAGCTGAAATGGGTATATAGCAAAGTTTTTATGTTTTCAATTAAGTCCTTTTCTTCAATTACATTTTATTCTTAACTCGGTTTAATCTCAAATTTTAACCACTGTTTCGTATAATATTTTAAAACTTTCAAGTAGAAAGCTAGATTAAAATAACCACCCAAACTACCCTTTTGAATTTTCAAAGATTAAATCCAATTAATTTAATCCCGGATCAATTAATTAAATTCCAGAAAAACTAATCTGATTCTGGACTAAATTATTTAATCCCGAGTTAAAATTAATTAATCCATAGAAAAATCACTGAGAAAAATCACGGGTATTTCAAAAATTGACATGGAAGAGAGAAAAAAAAAAAAAGAAAAACCACTGACATGGAAGAGAGAAAAAAGAAAAAGAAAAACCAGTCTCTCTAAAAAAGAAAAACCAGCCCCCCTTAAAAGTAAGGTCCATCTGGCTCTATATTAATGGGTAGTTAGTCCATGTCAAATACTGACATGGAATAATTGTTGCATGATATAATTTCTCTGTGAAATAAAGGGTTAGAGGAGGGCAGACACATGTGTAATTGTATAAAAATTTGAACAACTACTATTTGTTCCATGTCAGTATGAGAAATTAACTGATGCATGATGTAATTTCTCTGTGAAAGAAGACCTTGTTGGCTTTAGTCGCATCAATCCATCTTATTTTAAGTTTAACAACCCTTTACCTTTGTCTTACAAAGTTCCTAAGTGTGTAGATTTTCAACCAAGCTAGTTTCGAATGACTCTTGCAAACCACACCCATGATAAGGGAATCCGTGCCCGTAGCAATATATCACGCCTGCAATGTGGAGATCACCCCCGTGACCAACGACAAAGTTTGCCTACGAAAAGGAAATCGCACCCAGACTTTTTTGTGAAAACTTAGAAGGGTTCTGTACACTTAGATCCGCGCCCGCGACATACCAAGTCGCACCCGCGATTTGAGAAACAGAAAGCCCCTATCTGAAGTTTCGAGGTCGCGCCCGCCATTGACTAAATCGCCCCCGCGATTTGATCAGATAGAAGCCGCTCATCAAAGGAAATCAAGCTGTTCATCAAGGCAATCTAGCCTCTCTCTCAAAGGCATTCTCTACCCGATGACTTTGTGGCCGCGGTTAGAGATACTGCTCCTACAATATGATCAAACCTAGAGCTGCACTCAAAGGCATTCCCTGCCTAGTGATTTCACACCCGCGGTTAGAGATGTCACCCCCGCGACATTTAATGGAGTCTCTGAAAACTAGCCGTAAGACAGATCACGCCCGTGACTGATGGAATCGCTCCCGTGATCTGACAGTTTTTAGTGCTTTTATTAAAAAAGAAACTAGCTGTTAGAGACACACTTGGGGTCATTTCTAACAGCTAGTTTTGGGTATTGTGGCTATAAATACCCATCATAAATGTTCTTCTAGTAAGCACATTAATTCTTTGATAGCCAAACTCTTGTAAACTTATTTTTCAATCATTTGTAATTATTTGATTTTTTGGTTATGGGTAGCTAGAACTCTAGAGCATTTGTTGCCTGGGTTGAGTGAATTAGTTATCTATTATACTAGTGTCAATTCTTTGTGAATTGGGAAACACTAGGGTTAGGTTTGGAGAGAGCCTTAGAATTCTCTTTGTAAAGGTTGAAGATAGCCTATTGAAATCTTCATTGTCAAGGTTTGGTGTTAGCCTCTTGAAAACACTAGGGTTTATGAGTGAGCCTTGGGTAAAACTCATTATAAAGGTTAGAGATAGCCTTGTAAATCTCCCTGTTATCCTTGGTGGATAGTGGAACCCCAAATTGTGTATTTGGGAGAGTAGATGTAGGACAAGTTGGGTCCGAACCACTATAACTCTTTTGTGTTCTTCTTTTCTTTCCTAATCCAATCTTGAAGTCATTTTTATTTTTCTATTCCTCACCAATTCACCCCCCCTCTTGGTTTTACAATTGGTATCAGAGCCTTGTTGCTCATTTTAACCTTAAGTGGAAGTAAAAGATCTTCAAGATGTCTATGGGTGAAGGTATTTCTAGTTTGAGACCTTACTTCAATGGAAGTGACTATCCTTATTGGAAGTTGCGTATGGAATGTTATTTGGATAGTGACCAAATCGATGTTTGGGATTAAATCCTTGTAGAATGGACTCCACCAACTACAACAATAGGAGAGGTGACAACAATCCTTGATAGGAAGGACTGGGTGGATGCACATAAGAAGAGCAATGGTAAGAATCATAGAGTCATGGCCATTCTTCTTGGTTCTTTATTAAGAAAGGAATGTGCTAGGGTTCAACATTGCACAACCGCCCATGCAATTTGGAAGACATTGGCAAACTATCATGAAGGCACAACCGAAGTTAAGAATAAGAGGATAGAGCTTCTTGTCTACCAATATGAGACCTTCAAGAGGTTAGCCGATGAGAATGTCACTACTCTCACCAACCGGCTTCTAGCATTGGTGGAAAGGCTAAGGAAGCTTGGAAAGATATATAGCTCAGGGGAGGTAAACAAGAAGATCTTGAGGTCGTTGTTGCCAAGAAAGAAGTTTGAGGCAAAGATCACATCTATAGAAGAATCTAAAGACCTCACCACCATAAGAACAGATGAACTCATAGGTAGTCTCCTGATCTATGAAATGAACCTTGATGAGGATGAAAAGCTAGAAGCTAGTGAGTCATCCAAGAAGGAAGAGAAGAAGAAGAGTCTTGCTCTTAAATCCACACAAGAGCAAGATGATGAGCTAAAGAAGAAAGATGCCAAGGGTGGTCCAATCGAAGAACAACTAGTGATGCTCTCCAAGAGAGTCATCAAGATGACTAAAGCTAGACAAGGACCATCCAACCAAGGCAAAGACAAAAGAAGAAGAAGCAAAGAAATGAAGAAAGGAGGATCATCCATGAGGTGCTTTGAATGTGGCAAGAAAGGGCACATCAAACCGGATTGTTCCACTCTCAACAATAAACACAAGAAGGGCTTTAGTGCCACTTGGGATGAAAATGAAGATAGTGTTTACTCATCACAGTAAGAAAGTGAGAGTGAGAGTGAAAGCGGACATGAAACTGCCAATCTTGCATTCATGGCGATTGATGATTCTTCATATTAGGTACATGCTTCTAACTTATCTCCTTCTCCTTTTAATTTTGATTGTAATGATGATGAAGATGACGCTATTAATCTCCCCAAGGAACTTAACTCCCAATGCACACTCTACCATACTCAAATGGTAGAAGCTCAAAAGAAATGTGTAGAGAGTGATAAAGATATAAGCTTTCTAAGAGCACAAGTAGAGACACTTAAGCTTTCCCAAGGAACTCTTAAAGGTTAACTACTTGCTTCTTAATCCAAAATCTCTTTAATGGTGACTCTTACGAAAGAGAATGACTCATTGAAGAATGAGGTAGAGGAATTGAGAGAATCCATCTCCAAGTTCCACAAGGGTAAGGAGAATCTTGATACATTATTGGTGTCCCAAAGAACTCCCCTTGTGAGGCATGGTTTAGGATTCAATGAGGCTTCAATCTCAAATGCTCAAAAAACTATATTTGTAAAATCATCCTCACCACAAATTTCTAGTGTGGATGTTACTAAGACAAAGGGTCAGAAGCCTAAGTCTAAGCAAGGAGGGAGGACACCTAGTGTCTCCATGGCCAAGAAGGTAAATTCCTTTCAAGGCAAGCCTAAGGGTAAAAACAAGGGTAAGCCAATCCCTAAAGGCCAAACTCCTAAAAAATATCAAACACATAAGCAAAAGGACCTCCTCTCCTAATGTCCAATGCCATTTATTGAATGAGACATGGACATATCAATATCTTTTGTCATGTTAGGAGGGAGCAACTATTCAATGGTTCTTTTATTAACACTAACCCCCAAGGATCCATGTTTATTTGGATACTAAAGAACTTATGAGTTTCTTTTTCTTGTAGGTGTATTTAAAATCATCTACTGATGGCATGCATAATGGATTTTCCAAGCACATTTCAAGAAAAGAAAAAAAGGAATAAGATTAAGGGGAAGCCTATTAGCATAAAAAGTCGGTAAGACAAGCTTCTTCCAACTTACATATTTTAGGTAAGTGCTTAACACATCATATCTTCTTAAATTATGAGTAAAAATGTGTTTAAGCATACATGTATTGTGGACCATGTTTGGGAGTTTCCATCTTTGTGCCTTGATAGCATTTTGATTTTACAAGGGAAGCTTGAGATATATTATTGAGTTAATTACTTGATTTCATATCTCATCCACTTTTGAGCATTATATTTTATGCTTGCATTTTTTTTAAATAAGGCATGTGTTTAATCTTTGATCTTTATAGCCTTATCATGCTCGGTACATATGTGCATTTTGCTATCATGTTATCATTGATATTTATCTCTCTTTATGTGGCATGTGTATTCTCTTTGATGTTTCCTTTAAGTTTATGAGAATACTTGCATTCACATGCTCCCTTTTTCTTATGTTTTCAATTGATTTCAAGTTTTTTTTTTGGGAGTTGTTTTCATGGCAATGGGTTATGTAGCCAAACTTCTCGATGAGTGAAAGTGATTTAATGTCCATCAAGGGAAGTAAATCATTTCTAGTTTCATCATCATCTCATGCATAATGCATTTCTTTTGCATTTTTAAAAAAAATGATGATTGAACTTGTTTTTAATTTCAATTGCTCTCTTTTATGCTTTTTAAGTTGACAAAGGAGGAGAAATCTTCTTGTTTTATGTTTTTCAAAAACCTGGCACAAGTTGAGGGGGAGCAATTCCATCAACTCGCACACTTAACTCCTTTGTTTTTAAGTTTTTGAACTTAGAAAATGGATTTTTGTTTTTTGGTTGTCAAACTCAAAAAGGGGGAGATTGTTGGCTTTAGTGGCACCAATCCATCTTATTTTGAGTTTAACAACCCTTTATCTTTGTCTAACAAAGTTCCTAAGTGTGTAGGTTTTCAACCAAGCTAGTTTTGAATGACTCC
>CANYLF010180571.1:0-19244 GCA_948193215.1 Bocquillonia castaneifolia
TTTATATATAATTTTAGTGTTTTTGAATAATAAAAAAATTTTATTTTGATTTTTCAGTTTAATTAACTTAAAGTATACTTAAAAATTAAACCAAATGGATTCAGTACTTTAGTTTGATTTAAAATTTTAAAACCTTATTTTAATTATTAGTTTCGATTCAATTTTCAAAAAGTTAAAAAAAAGATTCAATTCTGTTTGATTTGAACTAAATACATAATCCTAATTATGAATATGTATTAAAAAAAATCAAAGTTACTCCAGTTTGAATAAAGTGAAAAAAAAAACTATAGATTTCAATTTGGGTTCAATAAGGTTTTGCACCGATATCAAACCAAGAATGCTGATTTGTTATCAAAAGAACTCAAAAAAAGTAAAATTAGTTAATAACCGAACCAGAATTAGTCCGACTGGTTGAATTATGAATGTTTGTTTTTCCGATTCATAACTGATTGAATTTTTAAACAATGCTATATATCAAATTTAACAGTTCACTTAGTTAATTTCATTGCATGTGTTTTTCCCAAAAAAAAAAATGAAAGACATGAGAAATTGTCAGGTCTGAGTTATAAATGGACTTAAATAAGGGTGTGCATCGGTTGGTTCGGTTTGAACCAAATCAAAACCGATCGATTTTCAGTCGAAAGGTGAATTAGAACCAAACCGAATAGAATAAGAGGTGAAACCGAAAACCAAATTAACAGAAAAAATCAGTTCGGTTCAATCGGTTTGATATTTTTTAATATTTTTATTTTTTATATTTTTTAATAATAATTTATTATACTTTTTTATATTTTTTATTTATAAAAAATTCAAAAACATATTATAAGTATAAAATAGATTATATATCCCTAAAAAATATAAATTATACATTTATAATATAAAATCATATATAAAAATATATCTAAAATAAAAAAAATAAAATATTTAAAAATAAATTGCAGTTTTTCGGTCGGTTCAATTTTTCAAACAAAAAAACTGAACTGAAAACCAAAAACTAAAATTTTAAAAATTCAAAATTGAACCAAATCGAATAACCAAACAAACCGAACCATTTTTTACAATTCGGTCCGGTCGGTTCGGTTTTTCACATGCCTAGACTTAGTATTGTTGTTCATTTATAAGGACATTGGAGGAGGATGAGGGAAAAAGATGAGGTAAGAAGAAGCTAATGGATTTTCTGAATCTTGGATCCCACATGGATAATATATATCTTTGGTATCCGAAGTGTGAAAAGCAATACTACCCAAAATCAGAACAGAACTGCAATTTCTGAAGAAGAATTTGGACCACCATCTTTTATGTCTAATTAATCTTTCAAAAAATAAATATACATAAATAGCTTAACCAAAATCAGCAAAACCATATAGTAAAAGTGGCACTGCCATATTTTATAACATTCAATTAAAAAATTAATTTGGAATCTAACTCAAGAATCTTCACAACGTGATCACATCTTGAGTGAGTAATTAATTTGTTTGCTTCTTAAATCTCTAATTCTCTCATCAATCTTTCACGTGAGGATAAGAGTACTGTAACACGTACAAAAAAATAAAGTTGCATATGTAAGTAAAAGCTTATAATTAATTAATTTACAATTAATATATATAGGTTACAAATGTTATTAATCTTTTAATTTGTATGTTTTAATTTTTTTAATGAATTAAGAGAGAGAGAGAGAGAGAGAGAGATGTTAATTGACGCCGGAGTATGTGGGGAAGAGAGGTGACAGCAAGTGAACAAAATAATGGGTAGCAAAAGCTGCAAAACAAGCTTCCTTTCCAACTATGTATTATATATACAAGAAGGAAGAGTTTACTTTTTGCATGAAAATGAGTTAAAGATGATATTCTGCCAAACATTGATTAGATATGGGAATTAGATTCCAACACCACCAACTTAAAATATAATAAAATAATTAAATACGACATTTATATTTAGTTTATTTTATGGTTTCTTATAATATATCACATGATTATAAAGATATATACAAGGTGATTATCAGAGATTTGATCTATAATTTTTATTTTATTGAATGCATGATATCTCGAAAACAGAAAAGGGTAATTGTATTATATAGCTAGCTAGCTAGGAAGTGTATTTCATTATTTCATATATGTTTGTTATATATATTTTTGTAATTTTAAGATTTTGAATAGCTAAATTACATTTATTGAATTCTGAAAATGGTGTACTCTAGAGGCAAATACGCTTCAAGGTTGGCCTTAAAAATTAAGAAAAAAAAGAGCTAACCCAAAAAAAAATCCTCAGGAAGTATACACACACCCCTCTTTAGCAATTTATATATTTAACACGTACATATATACATAGAGCATTTCCTCTTCAATGTTGTTTGTTCAAGTCCCAAGTGAAACTAAAGTTGAAAGTTCAAGACAAAATGCCAGTCGTTACTCGTTTTCACATTTCTCATTTCTTAAAAGGAAATTTCTAACTCTATATAATTATATGTTCTAATTGTAGTAAAATAAAGGGTTTTAATAATTTTCTCTATTGTCTTGAGACTTGTCAGTGTTAATTATATAGTTGGTGAGTATCATCATTACATCAAATCAAATTTGATTGAAACACTTTACAACTTAATTATTAGTAGTGAAATTAATTAGCATTAATAATTGAATATCAAAACGCGGAGTGATTTAATCAAACTTCAATCAAAATTTTGAAATAAGAGAGCAAAAGTGGGCCAAATGAGAATGCCCTTATAATTACTAGATGAACACATGCACGGGACAGAATCTGCTTAATATATGGGCTAAGTTATATGTTCGATTTTCTTCCCTAGAACAACAGAAAGTGGAAGAATGTTTTAAATCTTCTTTTTTTTTTCTTTGTTTTAGGTTTTATTAATTAATTATATAGCTAAAATAGACATAATCCCTGCCTTTAAGCACTAGTCAATTGATCATATGCCATGAGGTGTCAAAGCAAAAGGTGCCCTTCGCTATTCGAGATTAAGAAGTGTATTTACGTGCATGTGTTTATTTAATTTAGCTATTAGATAAGTGTAGAACATATGTATGGAGCACCTCATTGCAAGGGAAGAATCGAAAATGAATTTAAAGCTTTAAATTAATTAATTATTTTGTAATTAAATCATTTAAAATGTATTTATTATATGATGGTACGACATGGCAAATAAAGAAATTCAACTTAAAATAAATACTTAAAAATAAAAATACTCATGTATATTATGTTCTTGTACCCCGCGTTATTTATGTTTTCGGTAATTAATTTAAAAAAAAAATAAAAAACCTCATTCCAACATATGACTTTCAAAAAAAAAAAAAAAGAGAATAAGAGACTTATCATTGATCAATAAACTCATTTAGTTGAGCATAAATAGGAAAGGTACGTATTTATCCGAATTGCTTCCTAAAAGTAAGAACAAGATTTGGCATCCTAACATATGAGACTTGGAAATCTAAAAGTAACAGGCTAATAAGAATATTAACATTTATTATCAACTAAGGAATTGAAGGACAAATTTGGCTTATAATGCTTCCATAATTTTAATTTGGAGATTTAAAACAATATCTTAAAGGACTTGACCTGGCAATTGAGCCTCTAAAAGAAATTTCTACGTACTGTTTGTGTGAATAGGTCAAGTTAACAAAGAGCACATATATAAGAATAATAATAATCTAATGTAACGAGCCTTCAAAATGAATAAGAAATGTTAACCTTTTAGAAAATTGATTTGAACTTCTACCAAACTGATAGCGTAAGTCATATACAAATACAAGTCCAGGTCTAGATCAGTCACTAACTAGCTAGTGACGACTGATGAATTATCAATAGAACGTGTTATTTTACCAACCCTTCTTCAAGGTTGTATCTTCTTCTCAACATTTCAAGATTATTAATTGTTGTATAAGCAATTATACATGGGCATCAAAATATTTTAGGTTGTTTGTTTGGTATAATGAATTCCTTAAAATTTTAAGAAATTAATTTCCAAATCATGGTATGTATTTGATATAAACGAAAATTCATTTGTTATACTATTTTTTAAAAATCTTAAAATTGATTATAACTAAATCAAATAAACACATTTAATGTAAAAGGAACATGCATATAATTAATTAATTAAAACCTTAACATAGGTTTTTTAGGAAGTCAGATTGATCATAAATATATTTACAAAATGAAATATCTATTTAATATAAAATTAATCATTTATACTATAATTCTAAGAATCCGATTTTAGACATTTTTATAATAAGAAATTGTAAAGAATATCCATCTCTATTTATAGAATGATTAACTTGAAGTATAGTGTAATTGATAATGCAAGAATGAAGAAAAATGAATGAAATTCGAGTTTCACATAGGTAAAGTTATCTAGAACACTCAAATCCCCAACTTTTCAGGGCACATGCATGCCTGATGGGCATGACAAAAGACGTAACATGCATCCTTCTTCTTCTTACATTAAAGGTACCTATAGCTAGAAATGGGGACTGGTACGATGCCTGAATCAATTATAGCAAAAGTTTATTAATAACATACATATATCATTTATATATATAGGAGTTGTGGTCTGATGTTGATGGTGATATTTCATTCAAACGACAATAGTAATTATGTGCATAACTCTTTTGTACTCGAATTCATTTCTCCTTCTGTTGGAACAGCCATTATGTTTGTGTGTATATATATATATTAAGTCGATGTACAACCATTCAATCAAGTTTCTGATATAAACAAACAAAAATTTTGGATATGAAATTGATATTCCTTAATTTGCTGCGTTGACTATGATTATCATTTTAGGTCGTCATTATACATCCAACATTTTATGAGCATCTCCCACATTACTCTATTTTTATTGAGTAATTTTCTCATTTAAAATACTACTAACTCCAATTCCTTTCTCTTTTTTTTTTTTTATAAGAAAACACTCTTTTCAACAACTAGATATTTATCATTAAATAAATGATTATCACATAAGAAAATTTTAAATAATGAAGATATATATAGAGTGGGTTCGACTCTTTAAATGTAGTCAAACCAACTTTGTATTTTACTTTTTAAAAGATAAAGAGTCTGTTGGATTTAAATTTTTTAAACTTAAACTATGTATAATAAAGAATAAAGAGCACTTTAGAGATTTTTTTTTTTGATAAATGCTTTTGAGATATTATATGGATGACAGAATATTAAATATTCTATGGGTTAGAAGAATCATCCTTGAATTGTCCTCGCAGGCTTAACCTAGTAGTTGGGACGCTTGTATTGAACCTTGAGAGTCATAGGTTCTAATCCCCCCTCCCCCTAATCAAAAAAAAAAAAAAAAAAAAGAATCATCCTTGAATAAAGGCGTAAAAAATAAAAGAGTTATAAAAGGGTTGGGTGTGGATATCCTTCTAACTCATTACCTCTAAAATAAATTATTTTATAATTAAATAAAAATAAATAATTAATAAAAAAATTACTTAAAATCAAAAATTACTACAAAACTCATGAAAGCTTCTCTTTGTTCTTTTACTATCAAAATTCAAAACTTCTCTAAAAAAACTCAACCTGTAATCGACAGATTTAAATACTCATTGCTTTCTTTGTGTTAATTTCTCATCTGAATTGAAGGTAAGTTACTCTATATGTATCTCACTCATATTAATTTGTTTATTCTTCATCATTTCATATTTAGTTGCACACCAAGTTTTTGATTGTTTGTTTGAATGAGTAATCTTTGCTATTTTCTTATAGTATTCATAGTAGTTTGATCTGCATGTCTATCATGCCATGTAGATTATATTTTGATATGTCTATTTGTGTTAGTATATACAATTAATTAATCCTATTATCTGATAAGGATAACTTATATTGTTACCAATGAGTTAGGATTGTACTCATCTGTTATGATACACATATCTCATTTGTACTATAACTCTAGCTAAGACGTCTCTGTAACTATATATAGAGTATTACTATCAATGATAAACTGATGATTTTCTCCTGCCATTATTAGTTTACATGGTATCAGAGTGTCATTAGGTCTCACAACCAATAATGACAGATTCATCCTCTCATATGCAACCTTTTTCCTCCAATTTGTCTTCCATACCTGCAATACCTACTAACACACACAGCCTTCCATTAAAACTCACCACTATAAATTACCTACTATGGCAGGCACAATTCTTACCATTACTAAATAGTCATGATTTAAAGAAATATGTTGATGGTATTGCGGTACCACCTGAACCAGTGATCAACAATCTACCGAATCCTCTTTAAACAATATGGTTTTGGCAGGACCAGTTAGTTCTCAATTGGATAATTAATTCCATGTCTGAGGGCTATATATCACAGATTGTTGGTTGTTCTACGGCTAAAGAAGCATGGGACAAGCTTGCCACAACTTATGCCTCTGGATCCAAAGCCCAAATACGTACGATCAAGGCTAAATTCTTCAAACTTGTCAACGAAAACAATGAGACTATTGTTCAGTATGTTCAACGTGCAAAGTCTATGTACGAACAACTTGCTACCTTGAAGAATCCAATGAAAGAGGAAGATCTCATGCAAGTCATTACAAATGGCTTAGGTTCGGCATACAGACCATTCATACGATCCCTTGAGAATCGTTTAGACTCGGTAAGTTTTGATGATCTGTTTGGTCTTTTCCATAGTAAAGAGGAGAATTTGTTACGTGATAATACTATCAAAGACTCTGTAGCACCTACTACTTTGGTTGCCCAAGGAATTGGATGTGGACAGTCCCCCTCTCCTTCTTTAAATCGTGGTGGTAAGGGACAAAGAGGAGGCCGGGGACGAGGCCGTTCTAATGGGGGATATCGTTCCTCTTATAATTCTAGCTACAATATTGGTTACAATTCTGTGTACAATTCTTCTATGCCTCTGCAACCTATTGAATGGTTTAATTTGCTCCGATTTGTAGGGCCCTTCTTCTGTTAAGTCAATTGATGGTGAACATTATTATTTATTGCTTTTTTTTTATCATTACAGTAAATATTGTTGGATCTATTTTATTAAGTATAAATCTGAAGTATTAAGTGGTTTTAATTAAGTTTCGCCATTTAGTTGAAAATTTTTTTAGTACAACAATAAATAATTTCAAGTTGATTGGGGAGGCGAATTTCAGGGATTACAATCTTATTTACTTGAAAATAAACTCCACAACAAAATGGTTGTGTAGAACGTAAACATCGACACATTATTGAAACGGGCCTTTCACTTTTAAATCACTCTTTTTTACCTTAAAAAGTTTGGACTTATGCATTCAAAACAGCCGTGTATACCATTAACAGGTTGCCTACTCCTACTATTGACATGCAAAATCCTTTTCAAAAATTAGTCGGTTCCAAACCAGACTATACTATTTTCCATGTTTTTGGGTGTCTATGTTATCCCTAGCTTCGTCCTTATACTAGCAATAAATTAGAACCTCGTTCTACTAAATGTGTATTTTTAGGATATAGCACTTTGCACAAAGGTTATTTATGTTTTAATTTATCCAATTCTAAAATAATTGTCTCACGTGATGTTTTATTTTTTAAGCCGGAGTTTCCCTTTCAACCGAATGATGCTTCTCCCTCCAGTGTTCAGAGTCCTACCTCATATATTATTCTCATCCCATTAACAATATCATTACCTGATCCTCTTCAATCTATTCCTATCCACTACTCACATCACTCTCCATCACCAACCGAATCACCACACTATCTTGCCAATTCAAATTCAACTCCACGATCTTCTCCAACCTGATCCACATCCAACTTAAATACAAACACATGTCCAACATCTCCAAGATTACCACTTATAGTTGACCTTACCTCTTATCGACCAAACAAAACAACCCGAAAGTCACATCACATGATTACTCGCTCCCAAACTAATTCCTTAAAACCCAAATATTTCCTGGTCGTAACAACAAAAGAAATAGAACCCACCACATATATTGTAGCTTCTAAAGATCCAAAATGGCATAGTGCAATGAATGAAGAATTCCAGGCAATGCTTGATAATAAAACATGGACTTTGGTACCACCAGATTAAAATCAAAATATAATTGGTTGCAAGTGGGTCTTCCGAATCAAATACAAGCCAGATGGTTCTATTGATCGCTACAAAGCCAGACTTGTGGCAAAAGGCTACCATCAACATCCAAGTGTGGATTACTTTGACACTTTCAACCCCGTTGTTAAGCCAGTAATAATTCGGGTCCTGCTATCCATGGCTGTTACACATTCTTAGACAATTAAGCAATTAGATGTTTCTAATGCTTTCTTGCATGGCACACTTGATCAAGCTGTTTTCATACAACAACCACCAGGATTTAAACACAAGGAATATCCCAATCATGTTTGTCAGCTACACAAGTCTATCTATCGACTTAAATAGGCTCCACGCCAATGGTTTACTTGTCTTACTTCTGCTCTTCAAAAACTTGGATTTCGACAAAGCAAAACTGATTCTTCCTTGTATTTTCTTCATGGCTCAGGCGTTCAAATCTACTGCCTCATTTATGTCCATGACATACTTTTGCTTGGTAATAATTCCTCCTTCATCTCCAATTTAATTTCTACGCTTTAACCCTCATTCAAACTTAAGGAATTGGGTGATCTAAATTATTTTATGGGGCTGAAATGCTCTCGGACAGCCAAGGGTCTTCACCTCTCACAAGCAAAATATGTTTTTAAAATTTTGGCTAAAGTAAACGTGCACAACACCAAAATCAGTTTCTTCTCATATGTGCCTCAAAACTCAACTACAGGCTGCTGGCTCTCCTTTGTCTGATCCTACACTCTATCGGTAAATTGTAGGAGCATTGCAATATCTTTGCATCACACACCTAGAAATCAGCTTTGCAGTTAACAAAGTATTACAGTTTATACATGCTCCTACGGATGATCACTGGATTGTAGTCAAGCGTATCCTATGCTATTTAAAAGGTTCAGCTGCTCATGGCTTATTTTTACATCCATCACTTTCCAATTCTATTTATGCATATAGTGATTCAGATTGGGGTGGTGATCTTGATGATTGTCGGTCTACAACAGGTTTTGTTATTTATTTTGGCAATAATCCTATTCTATGGGGATCTAAAAAGAACGTAATGTCTCAAAATCTTCTATGGAAGCTGAGAATAGGGCCCTTGCCCATATGGTGTTGGAACTTAAACGGTTGTGCTCTCTCCTTCATGCACTTAATTTTTCATTTGCTGCTCCTGTGTTATGGTGTGACAATCTATTTGCAACTTATCTCACTCAATGTCCTATTTTTCATTCACGTTCTAAACACTTGGAAGTGGATTTCCATTTTGTTCATAAGAAAGTTTTTAATGGTACACTACAAGTTTGCTACATTTCCACCAAGGACCAACTAGCTGATTGCTTCACAAAGCCTCTTGGAAAGCCACGGTTCTTGCATGCCCGTTCCAAGTTGTTGGTCTTAGACAAGACCCTACAACTTGAAGGAGGGTGATAAGAATAACTTATATTGTTACCAATTAGTTAGAATTATACTCATCTGTTATGATACACACGTATTTCACTTGTACTATAACTCTAACTAAGACATCTCTTTAACTATATATAGTGTATTACTATCAATGATATTATTTTACATTATCATCTTCATGGAATTTACTTAAATCCATACTTTCTTGGTACCAACAACAATCGTAAGTTGCCACTTCATCTGGGTGGCCTGCTTTATATGCATCAGTACTATTAGGTGCGATTTTTGGAACTACTTTCAATCATTGCAACTCTAGTCATATCGATCACTATCATTGTGCTATTGGTTTTCTTTGGGAACCCTAGAAGGACTTTAGTTACTGAAGTAAGAAAGATTACAGGAGAGATTATTAGGTTAGCATTCAAGATTGTGTTAAACGAAGGGAATTTTGTTGCTGTTATATGTGTTGTTCTTGGTTACTTTGCTCTTGTTAGAAGGAACTATGAAGCTGATAGACTTTCTGGGTATTAATTACTTGGAACCCTTTTTTCTTATGAGAAAAGTGTTTGATAGTTTTTAGAATTAAAGACATGAATTTGGAAAAGTTAAGGCTAATGATCTGTAACATTATTACTTGCTTTCTAATTCTACTATAATATTATGCCCTCTTTAATTAATTTGATTTTGCAATTTTTTTAATTATAAGATAAAGATTATATATTTTGCTTCTTGTCAATGTCAACTAATTTAAGGTGCATTTTGATGGATGGATATCTCTGTTAAGCATGGCAAATGTTCTTTATAATATGATATTTAGAAATTGAAATGGTAATCCATTAAAGCCCTTCTTGATATGATTTTGTGTGCTAACAAATTCCTGCTTTATGTGCATAAGCATAGATATACACTACCAATTTGGTTTCATCTTTAAATTGAAGAGAATATAATAGTCTTATTTAATCTCCAAGTAAATGGTTTTCTGGAATTATGAAACAACTTTATGGTGTTGCCAACTTTAGCATCTTTATATTTGTTTAGCTGCTTGTAGGTTGCTTAATTGTTACATAATAGTAACATGGGTAGAGAAGCTTAATTGACCACTTTTGCATAAGAGGAACAAGCTGCCAAGACACATGATTGTAATATCAGAACTTGTAGGGAGTGCAATCCCTAAATATTTAACATTTACTAAAAGAAAAAAAAAGTATTACGAGGAGTTTATTTCTGCTTAATTTTACTATAATTTTGTGTGGTCTGATTCTGAATTGAATTGCTTATTATGTAATGGACACACTAAATTCACATTCTAGGAAATTTCAAAGAAATAAATTCAATATTCATGGTAATTTTGTTAATAGAGGAATTTGAATGTCAAAAACTATAACCAAAACACAAATAAAAGATAGACCAAATAAAATTGCAGCTATAAAAATAATTTTCAAGTATGGGTGCATGGTTGTCTTATATATTTTGCACTCATATAAATTAATTAAATATAAGCTTAATTGTGTTTACTAATGATTTTTTCAGCTCAAGTTCTATTGGTTATAATCTTCGATGGAAGAACAAAAGAAATTGAAACTTAACAAAGTGTTCCTTCTAATTCGAAGCACAATTGATAGTCTACTTCTTAGGTATGGGATTATTTTGATAGGTTAGACAATAGAGATGTGGATGGAAAGAATTGGACGAAATGCAAATCATGTTCTGCTACATATCTAATTAATCTTAGTTATGGCACTTAAAATTTGTTACGCCATATTGAAACTTGTCAAATGAAAGAGACGTAAGTTATCAAAGTTTCGGCTGATTTTCATCCGGGAGGGTTTATAGAGAAACGGTTGCAATATTAATAATCAAGCATAATTATTCATTTTCATATGTAAAGCATGAAGGGGTGAGGGATGTTCATAATTATTTAATCTAGATATGAAAGTAATATGTAGAAATATAGTTAAAGATGATGTGTTAAAAGTATTCAAAAAGGAGAAAGAAAAGGTGTTGAATTCAGTAGGTTCAATTTCTAGTAAAATTTGTTTAACAACAGATTTACAGTCATCTGTCACAATGGATCATTATATGGTTGACATTGCTCATTTTATTGATGAAAATTAGTATTTGCAAAAGAAAATTTATTGTTTGTCATATACTCCACCTCCTTTATAGTGGTGTAGTTTTGGTAGAAAAATTATTCAGTTTGTTAAAAGAGTGGGGAATTGAGAGAAAAAAACATTCAGAATCACTTTAGATAATGCTTCATACAATGATACAATGGTAGACATTTTAAAGCTACATGATTTCTTAGGAAAATATTTACATTGTGAAGGTGACTTCTTGCATGAGCGTTGTGGTGCCCATATACTTAATTTAATTGTACAGGATGGTGTTAAGGTTGCTTAAAATGCCACAGAAAAGATTAGGGACTCTGTGAAGTTTGTTAGGGGTGCAAATGCAAGAAAAGTGAAATTTGTTGAACGTACTTTGTAATGTTCATTGAGTTGTAGGCAGGTGAGGTAAGATGTGCCAACTAGGTGGAATTCGACATACCTGATGATTGAAACTCCTCCCCTTTTCTAATGTGCATTTCATGGTTTATTGTTGATTGATACAAAATTTTGTTATTGTCCTATAATAGAAGAATGGTTTCAAGTTAAGAGGATAATAAAGCTTTTGAAGCCTTTTTTTTTTTTTTTGAAATCTCAACTCTTTTTTAGGGACTAAATATCCTATGCAAATCTATACTTGCATAGAGTTTGGAAAATTAAATTACATTTGACGGAGGAACAAAGAAATGATGATGATGGTTTGATTTGTAAGATGGCAAAAAGAATGAAGAAAAAATTTGACAAATGTTGGCATTCTTACAGTGAGATTTTATTAATTGCTATTATTTTGGACTCGCTATAAGTTGGAGTTTGTTGAATTTTTTTTTTTTGAAAGTAGATAGTGATAATGCAAAAAATAAAGTGATTGGCATTCACAAAAAAAACTCTATTATTTGCTTGAGGAGTATATGATGTCATCTTCTCTAGATATAAGTAGCACTAGCTTGATTAATACAATAAGTGATAGTATTGATTTTGATGATGTTCAAGAGTTTGATATTTTTTAGGATGATTTTTTTTTGTTCATTAAAAGCTAAGTCACAATTGGATTTATACTTAGAACAACCTAGACTTGATAGGAAGCAATTTGCTAACCTAGATATTCTCAACTATTGGAAAGACAATTCTATTTGGTACCCTGAGTTTTCACTATTGGCTCATGATATTCTTTATATTCCTATAATTATTGTTGCTTTAGAATCTACATTCAACATTGGAGGATGAATTCTCAACAAATATCAAAGTTTTCTTCTCCCACAAAATGTGGAAGCATTATTATGCACTTGAGATTGGTTATATGTGTGCCTCCTTTTGAAGAAGATTTAGAAGAGGAATCTCTAATTGAAGACTTTGAAGAATTATGTCTTGTAACATCCAGCTTCTTTTTATCAACTTAATGGCTTGGATTTGTATGTACTTTCTTTTCTTTGCAGTTAACTTTTTACTAAGAAGTGCTTCTATTTATAGTTTTATGGATGTGTTTGTGTATTTCCTCTATAGAACATGGTATTTCTACTATCCTTGTTACATGTATTTGTCCTTAGTAACCGAATCCTAAAGTTAGAAATGTCATTAGTGTGTCCAGAGTCCCAATAGTAAGTCACGCATTTTAGTTTATTTCATATACATAATCAATAATGTTTACATAATCAATAATGTTTTGCAGAATGTGTTATGTTTTGTCTTTAATTTCTGCCATAAATAACTTTGGTTATGAAGCCGAAGAATGAGCATATGTGTCTTGTTAGTTCATATGAGTATATGTGTGTTGTTAGTTCATTCTTTTATAAATTAGTAACTTCTAATTCTATTAACTTCATATTGCTGGTCATTTATACTATTATTAGTGTTATTTTCTTGCCGTTGCTGTTTTTCTACTGTTAATGCTATTATTCCTTGTTGTTGTTGTTTTCCTGTTGTTGCATTCTATCGTTGATGCTGCTATTTTCTTGTTTCAATTGCAAAGGTTTCAAAACTGAATTCAAGAGTACAATTTTCTGTTTCTATTTGCTGCAATCTATGGCCAAGCCTTCTGTAGGTGACTTTGGTTTGTTTCTGCAATTGACAACATCAAACTTTGTTAGTTACTGTATGTTGAAATATTTTGAGGTTATTGGATGGTAAGATACCTTTTATATGATGTGAAAATAGGCCTAATATTCTAATTCCATCATATAGTTGCATTGGTTTTCCATTACGAAATCCTTTGCATTCTACTTAAGAGTTTCAGTTAAAGGTCATGGCGGGGAATTTTATTTACTAAATTTAAAAAAAACAACTTTAACATTTACTTGGGTGTAAATTTTAGATATTCCTTCATAGAATTATCTGTTTATGATTCATTCTCAACTTTGATATGCATGCATACCCCACACCCCCCCCCCCCCTCCCCCTTTCTTTTTCTTTTACCCTTTTTGAGTGTTTTTCTTTCCTTTTTTCTTTTAATTAGGGATTATGGTGTCATTAATATTATGTCTTGGACTGAGTAGTGACATCAGTTTTGGTTTGTACTAAGTCAACAGTACATTGTATTCTTTTTTCAATATTTCTTTACTTGTTGTGTTACTTATAGTTAGTTTTCATTACTAGTTCAAGAGAAATAAATGACCTTTGTTGTTGGTTTAAGGGTATAAGCAACAACCCTTTTTCCAGTCATGCTTTGTCAAACTGAAGGGTTCCTTTTGTAATTTTGTCCAATTTGGGTGAAGTTTTAATTGATAAAAAAATGTTGATTAAAACTGCCTGATGGGTAGGATATTCATCTGAACATTTTTTATTAGGTTGAATGGAGAGCAGAAGGTATGTAGTTAAAAACTAACTTTGTGATGTGATGAAGGCCTTGTAAATTAAAATGCTAACATGCATAATGCAAATCTCTTTGATAAAATTAGAAATCTATGTTTGATCTCTTTAGTGCGCTTCAATTAATGAAAATTTTATTAGAGAAAGACTTGTTTCTTGGTTTCCACAGTCAAGATTTTTAACATATAAAGTGTTAGTAGATGCATGATCCATCATTGTCTTACTAGCCACTTTCATCTCTAGCAATATCCAACCCCATTTTCATTTTCAATTTATTCCAATTAACAAAGTATAATAAAATATATTCAAAACAATTTTTTCAATATTTAAAAAATATGTTAAAAATAAGTGATAAAAAATAAATATAAAAAATAATTTACTAAAAATTGAGTGGATAAATTTAGTCAAAAATTTAAATGGATGAATGGGTGGGTTAGGATTAAAAAGGGGTAAATGGGTTTGGATACCCATTTAAAATTTAAATGAGTGATAAATGGGTGATACTTGACCCAACGCATACCCATCCATTTGCCACCTATACTTATGAGCAGAGGAATGGTAGCACCTATAGTAACTCTATGATTGCTTTTAATGACTTTATGCATGATGCATGTCTTTTTGATCTTCCTCTTATAGGTTGGTCTTTACTTGGCATAACTATATATATTGGTCCATGATTGATTGTTGCTTGGTTTCCACTAGCACTACTTATTTATGGCCGAATGCCTCTTTACTAGCACAATCTAGAGCTCACTCTGATTACTGTCCCATCTTTTTTATTTCAAAGCATGTGATTGATTAGGAGCCTAAGCCATTTAGAGCTCTCATACATGGTGGAGTATAGATGGTTTTATTGATGTGATTTGGTCCTTTTAGGATAATCAAGCTCAGCTTCCCAATACTTCCCTTTTTCATCTTTTTAGCAACCTTTAGAGTAAGCTCAAAACTTGGAAATTAATGAGTTTCAGCAACCCTTCTCTAAAAATGGATAATATTCAGCCACAAATTGATGTATTATAGATCATTGTAGAGTCTAGAGATTTGGATATTAGGGAAATTGAGATGTTGGCTGCCTTAAGAGCCAATTCACTTTCTTGTGGTAAGAATATTGAATCTTTTCAGTTTCAGAAACCAAGACTAAATTGGACCCTTCTTGGTGACAAGAATATGAAATATTTTCACTCTATTGCCAATCTTCGACACATGCATAATCTTATTGGGAGCATTTCTGTGAATAATGTTACCTATTTAAACCCATAAGATATCCAAATGGCAATCAGGACCTTCTTCTAGAATCTTTACCAAGCTACCAACACAAACTCCATTCTCTCTTGAACCTCTGGATTTTTTATATTTTGATGATTTATTATCTAGTTCTTTGGTGGAACAAGTTTCTAAGGAGGAAATTTATAGAGGATTGATGTCTTGTTCAAATAACGATGCCCTGGGTCTTTATGGATTCAATTTTTATTTCTACAAAAGATCTTGGTCGATACTTAAGGCTAAGATTCTTAAAGATTGAATCTAAGGAGCTTATGATCTTAAAGATTTTAAACCTCTCAGCTTAATTAATGAGGTTTGCAAATTGATTTCCAAGGTTCTAGTGGCATAATTAACTCCTCTCATGCCAACCGTTATTTCAGAGTCTCAATTTGCTTTATTAAGGGGCATAGTATTCATGATTACTCCTTATGAGCTTCAGAGGTTGTTCACCTAGTTCATCACCGCAAAGAAAGTTTTCTTTTATTGAAAATTGATTTTCTTAAGGCCTTTGATTCGGTTTCTTGGAATTATTTGTCTGTTATGCTTAATAAGATGCAATTTCCTCCAAAATGGTGTAGTTATTAGATTCTTAATTTCTTGAGATCCTCTAATATTTCTCCTCTGGAGAATGGTTTGCATGTTCCACCATTCCAAATGTATTGGGGGTGAGACAAGGTGATCCTATGTCTTTGTTCCCTTTTTATTCTCACTGTCAAAGGTCTTAGATGGATTTTGTCTAAGGCATGTTCTATCAGTTTGATTCATGGCATCAAACTTGGGGATTCCTTGAACTAGATTTCACTCCTACAATTTACTGATGACACCTTGGTCGTTATTCCTAATGATGTAGATGTGGTGGATGCTTTTTTTAGTTTGAATTGTAAGATGCTTTGAGCCAATCTCTAGTCTTCAAATCAATTTTAATAAAAGCTCCATTTCATGTGTTTTAATAAAAGCTCTATTTCATGTGTTAGCTCTTCTACTTCTTCAATTTAGTTAATAGCTTACAGAATTAATTGTAAAGCTTCTAGCTTGCCTTTTCATTATTTGCATATGCCTCTCGCTCATTGGGAAATCTCTTTTAAATTGTGGGAACCTGTTATTATTAAGAATTAATAGAAGTTTTCTTCTTGGCAAGGTTATCTTCTTTCTCCTAATGGATGTATGATTCTTATTCAATCAATAATTCACAGCATTTTGATTTATTATATGTCCATTTATGTTATGCCTAAGGGAGTTTATCATTGAATTCAGAACTTGGCAACTCAGTTTCTTTAAAAAGGTGTTCCTAACTCTAGTGGGATATGTAGTGTGGCATGGATAGATGTTTGTAGGACTAAGCTTTATGGTGGTCTTGGTTTCCCTGACCTTCTAAAATCTAACTAAAGTCTTCTATTAATATGGGTTTGGAAGCTCAAGTCCTCTCCCTTAATTCATTAGGGTTTCAAGTCATATCATTGGCTTCTGGCATCTCTTATTGACATGACCTTTAATCTAATCAAGTTCTTCTTATTCCCATGTGTGGAGGGGAATTATCGAATTGTGTGTTAATGATCAGTTTGCATGGGATTCCTCTTAAATATAGCTCAATTGTGGTGGGTAATAGAGTGAGAACTTCATTCAAGCATGATAATTGGCTTTCTTATGGCGTAATAACCATCAAGATTCATATTCCTTTTACGTTGCATAAAGATAAGCAGGCTTCAGTTTCTGCTTTGCATGGCTCTAGTTGGTCCTTCTTATGGTGTAGACAACTTTAATCTAATGAGTAACAATGTCAACCTAGATGTTAATGGCTGAGACATGCCTTGTTGGAATGGGAAGATTGATGGGTATTCTTCTAATTCTTATCGGTCTCTTCAAGATGCAGTGCTCTATATTGACCCTTAGAAGCCTTTCACGAAGATGTGGTCCTCTTTGGTTTACCTGAGAATCAAATATTTCATATGGTTAGCTCTCTTGAGAAGAATATCATACCAATCCTTCTTAGTGAATCACGGTGTCCCACTTTTCTATGGTAGAACCTGTACTCTTTGTATGGACAAAGTGGAAGATATGGAGTATAGTCTTTTGCTTTGTCCTTGTGCTTGGAATATTTAGTGTTGTTTTCAAGTAGATAGGTGTTTCTAGTGTTGTGCCAAGATCAATTACAAACTTGGTTGCGTCTTGGAATGCAATTGTTCATCATCATCATTGATATTCTTCTCTTTGAAGTTTAATTGGCTACACCACCATATGGAATATCTAGAAGAATAGGAACAAAAGGGTTTTTAATAATTTTGCTATCAATTTGGAGAGTTTAGTGCTTAAAAGTGTTATTGACTCCGTGTTCATTTTCAAATCTTTTAACTCTAGCTTTCCATATAGTGACTTAGATGTTTTTAGGGGTCTGAACTCTATCTTTGAGACTTTTATTTGCTGATTTTCAGCTAGTTGCATGTTTACCTTTTTTTTAGCTCAGTGTCATAGTTTTAAGTGGTGAAAATACTTGAAGCTCATGCCACTACTTGTGATCTAATAAAATTACTACTTATCAAAAAACAACATTTACATTTTAATTAAGAATAGTTGTAAGCTAATTTATTTTTATTTATATTTTCTTTATTGAACAATTGCCATGTGAATGATTTGCTTTTAATCAAGTCTAAAATACATAGGCATAAAAAAATTTAATATGTTCCACTCTGGTTTCATCTTGAGTGGTGCACGCAAATGCACAAGCTCTTTTGTGTGAAATCTTTACAGTATCATGAAGTCTTATCTTATACATGTATTTTATTCGGTTGCAATGTAATGGAGTGGGATAATTAACCAGTGAGATCACTGAATTATGGCCGGATTTTAAAATGGGTATCGATTTTCAATTTGTTTATTTTTTTTTTGTAACTAAACATGTATTTTATTTCAATTGGATGGTACCTGATGTAATTAATGGCTGGTTTGTTGAAATTAGTGATTGATTTGCTGATATGGTGAACAAAGAGAGTATATTCTCTGCATATTCATCATGTCAAACAGTTCTTGCATGCCATGTCATGCTAAAGGTGGCTACTTGGAAAAAAATTAGGAAAGTGAAAATTTAGGGTTTTTTTTAGAATTCAGGATTTCCAGCAATCACGCAGGACATGACATGGCATGTAAGAGCTGGTTGACATGTTCCAATAGGTAACATCCAATTAAAATAAAATAAATGTCTCATTATCAAAGAGAAACAAATTGAAAGTCTAGTTTTTTATTTTTCTTTTTATAGGTATTGCCTATAGTGGTATCCCAGGCCCTTTGGACCCAGACTAATTCACTGCGAGGGAGCTAGTGCCCAGCTATGGCCCATTTGAGCCCCTTGCCCTCTCCCAGCTAGGGGTGTGCAAAACTGAACCGGACCGGACCGAAAAACCTAACCGAACCGGTCAATTTCGGTTCGGTTTGGTTTTTAATTTTCAAATTTTTTTTAAATTTCAGTTCGGTTCGGTTTGGTTTAGGATTTTTGATAAAAAAACTGAACCGAACCGAAAACCGAATCAAATTTTAATCTTAAAATCAAACCAAATTACTCTTTTAGCCAAAATCGAACCGAACCGAATTAATTCGGTTTTAACCAAATATAATTTGGTTCGGTTTTATGGTTTTAAA
>CANYLF010180648.1:0-12716 GCA_948193215.1 Bocquillonia castaneifolia
TTCCTCCTCATTTTTGTTTGCCTTGGATGATAATCCTTGCTTATTTTAATAAATAATGTTTGGCTATTCTTCTTCTGTGTTTACTTACTTTGGCTTTTAAAAAATGTAATTTTCATTTAGGTCCAGGGGGCTGGAAGTACAAGTAGCTTGCCTGAAAAAGAACTTGACGAAGCTATTAAGCAAGGAGTTACAGCAAATTAAAAATTATCTAATTCAGATGTTGCTTTGAAGAGATGCATGAAGCAACTGAGTTCTTCTCATGAGGAATAAGAGAGAAAAATAAATGATGCTATCATGAAAGCGACAAGTGAATCTGAGAAGGGCCTGAAAATATTAGAAGAGAAGTTGAGAGAGACGAACAAAAAGCTTGCAGGTTTAGCTTTTGAGAATACGATGTTCTTGGTGCTACTAAAATTGGCTCTGGATCTAGAAAGACTTCCTTTTCTCATTCCTGTGAGTTGGGTTTTTATTTTTATTTTAGGTTGTTGGGTATTGATTATTATTGAAAAAGATTGAAACCTTAAACTGGATGATTTTTATTTGTTGATGACAGATTTTGAGAACTCAGTTATATTTTTGTTCAGGATGGTTTTAAATGGGTTTGATTTAGTTGCATGGAAATATATTTTTTGGTTCTTTACATTGAAGATTATTAAAGCAGATGTTTTTTTTTAGAGGAAACGCAAATGCTATTTTAGGTGCTCATTTATGTATTTTAGGTAAGGAATTAGGAGTATTCTATAAGGTGAATGGACTGGTAAGAAAATTTTGTATGGAAAATGTTATCAATAATTAGTTGTTAATGACATTTGGATCAGTGAAAAAGTCAAATTATTTTCAGCAGTAGTATTGGTCTGTAAATCAAAAATTGGATTTTGGTGGGTTTTAGGTATTTTGCTGTAAATTTTTAGTATTTGCTGCTTATAATATGTGATTAATGGTTTAGTCAGTTGAAGTTTCATGTTTTTTTTAATGATTTTTTTAAGTATGTGACTATGTTTTGATCTCAGGATGAAGTTACCAAGGAGGATGAAGTTACCAAGGGGTATGAAACAAGAAGTCAATACCAATTTTTTTTGTTCCGAAACATAGTTTTCCTCCCTTGCTTCCATTACAGCAACCACAAAGTAATATTATTGATTCAGTTTAGTATAGGTATTTAAGGCATAAGGCAGGAGATTGTACATTGTTCTGAGAGATTTTATTAAGCAACCTCACAATGCACTTATTGTTCAAATGTTTCACCTAACTAAGCTTGAGGCTGCATTGCATTTTATGAACCAAATGATTGATTTGGCGCCATTGACACAAGCAAGGGAGGACTCCAGCCTCCCTAATATTCTTGCCTCACAAGCTCTTTTTCTGGCTCAGCCCCTATCTTCCATGTTTGGTTATATATATATGAATATTTTTATTACTTTGTATAATGCATGTTTCATAATTTCTTATCTCAGTTTATCAATGGATATGAAACAAGATCTTCATGGTAGTGTGTCCTGTTCCTTGCTAAAGTTTGTTCAACTTTCATGATAGTGTGTCGTTAATTTAATTTTAATAGACTTTCAATTTGAGTAAATTTTGCCAATTTATAGCCTATTTCTTTTTCACCAGCTTAATCTCCATATCAAATCTTCTTCCTAATTTATGCTCGATAAAATAGTCATTGTCTTAAAAGAATCAAGGATTTTAGTTCTCACATGTCAAAGGAGACGGTCTGATCACTCTTCTCCTTCTTCTTTTTATTATTATTGATTTCTTAATTTGTCTGTAAATTTTGATCCTTCATTTATTACATATTAGTATCTGCTTTCTACTTGCTTATAAGTATTAAGAAATTTGCTAAAAATTTATTCGATTGAAATTTGCCTTCTACAAAGTTGTTTGCAAATCTCTATAGATTTTTGTCTCATTAGTTTGTGCTGTAAATGTTACTCAAATTTTGGTTTTGTTGAGGTGGTGAAAATGCAGAATGAGCAAATGGGTGTCATTGAAATGTTTATTTTTGTATTATGTGAAAAGTTAAAGAGTAGTAAATTTTGGTTAACGTTAGTGGATGAATACTAATGGTAGGGACTTTTGTGTTATTAAATACTAACGATAATATTAATCCACTACCGTTAACCAAATTTTACCATATTGTATTTCAATAAATTGAGAATATTTTATTATAGTCACACACTAAATTTGGGATCATGTGAGCATTTTCTCTATTTTATATGAATTTTTGAATTTTATTTAATTTAAAATATAAAATATGATTTCATAGTCAATTTTTTTTATAAATTAGACTGAATTTTCATTGGCTTGCATGAAAAATTTCATATCAAAATTCACTAAAATAAAATTTTTAGAAGGGGATTATAGAATAACAGTATGGAGTTTTGTATTATAAAAAATAAAATTCAGGGAGTTTTTTTATTATAGATAGAAATTGAAGGACTGTAACTTTACAATGGGTAAAAGTCGTAAGTGTAATTAAACTCTTTTGTTTCAGGTAACGATACTTTTGCATCATTTTTATATTTCGGGGATTTAAGGGAGGTTTATAGTTTAAGAGCTTGTATATAATTTAGGCACTTTTAGTTTGACTTGGCACCCGATTTCATAAATTGATGCACCTAAGTTCTTTAAATTTGCATTAAGAAAATACACTAATTATTTAATTAAGTGTAATTTTATCCTGTACGAATAAAGAAAATAAACATAATTTTACCTTGTTTGAAAAATTGCACCAATTAAACTCTATAAAAGAGTTTTTTTTTGGATAATGACATATTTGGTGTGAACTTTTTAAAATTTTACAATTTAGTGTTTGAACTTTTTTTCATTATAATTGATTGTTGCAACCTGTAAAATAATTACAATTTAGTGTTTTGGTAGGTTAACAACAAGTTGCCTAGAATATATGACATTTATGATTTTTTCATTAAACCCATATACTTTAAATTTGTTCTATTAAGTCCTTTTTATAATTATTTTATTCTATTAAACCCTCTAAGAATTATATTATTTTTTATTCCAATATGGATTTTTTTGTTGTTGATAAATCAATTAATAAAAAATTAATTTTCATTTGGTCCTCAAATTTATTTTTATTCTTCAATTTCATTAAATTTTTTTTATGAAATTGAATAATTTGTTCTAAAATATATTTATACTATTCAGAATAAAAAAGTGTGAAAATAAATATAATTTTCTACACAAATAATTTTAATATAAATTAAAATTTAGTTTATATATATATATATATATATGGTAGAAATTTATAATATAAATTTTTTTCTTAGAAATTTGGATATGATAAATTTTTTAAACAATTTTTCATAACACATAGTAATAAAATTTAAACTATTTTTTAGTTGTTAAAATTTAAATACGAGAAAAAAAATAAAAACAGAGCAAGAAAAAATTATTAATTAATATGATTTTTTAATTAAAATTAAAGCATAACAAAATTTAAATTGTAAAAAAAAAAATTTGGACAAATTTGAGATAAATATAAGTTTAAGGGTCAAAATGAAATTTTATTTCAGCAATAACCTGTTGAAAACCAACTTTATAGTTATGTTACAAGTTACAACATTCAATTGTAATAAAAAAAAGTTCAAACACCTAATTGTAAAATTTTAAAAAATTCAGACACCAAATATGTCATTATCCTTTTTTTTTTTTATACCTATGATAAAGTGAAAATCACTTATAAAATCTACACTTAACTTTGATCCATAAAAATCAATACCCGTCTTTCCAAATTAGTGAGTTTCCAAATTTTTTTGTCCCGAATTATATTTTCCCTTATAAATATTAATAATATTTTTTTTCATATTTATTAATATTAAAGTTATATGGATTACAACTACTATAAATAATATTTTCCCTTATAAATACTAATAATAGTTTCCCTTATAAGGATCTCTCTCCCTACCATCTAAATGATTTAAGAATTATTATTGATTTAGGTGTATAAATTTTAAATTCGATTTATTTAAAAAAATGATTTTTTTAAATAAACCAAGAATTTTCATTAATAATAATCAATTAGTATAACTTGTAACAGATAAATAAATTAGACTATAATAAAAAATACATATAGATTCTATAATATATATATATATATATAAAGCAGGTCATGTTTCCCATGGGGCTGTCACTTGGCAAACTCTCATGATGACACATGGCCTGCATTAATTTCAATTCTCATTTAAAAGTCAATATTATAAAATTTTTTTGGATATTCAACATAATTTAATTTTAACTCCCCTATTAAATTCCTTTTTTTTGGTTCAACATAAGTTACACATATAGATATTATAAATCTCTCTTCTGGGCATGCACGCCATTTGCTTTCGTTTTTTTCCTTTTAATTTCCCATTAAGCTATTTTTCCTATTCTTTTAATTTTTTTAGTCTTATGATTTTATATATATAAATGAAATGGTAACAGTAGTTGTTAAAAGCATTGAATTATAATGCTATAATGCTGACCAAATTAATACAATTTAAATTGTACACATAATTAGATAAGCTTTTGTAACCGTCAACTTCTACATATTTTTAGGAATATTATTATTAGTTTATAATTAATTAGGCGAAATGGATTTTCTTATACATATATAGTCACCATTGTTGTCATTTGTCATCGTTGTATTTCACTTTCTCCATGTACCTAACTATATTTAGTTTGCTTGAAAAAATCACTACTGTCTTTTCTTTATAGGTTTTGAATTATATCAATTTTATTTTATTTTTATGTTGATGATGTGGCTTATCTTTATCTTAGAAGTTCATAAAAGTAATTTTTATTGCCAAATGAAATTTTCAAGCATACAGGTATGTATATCTTGCTGCTAACTTTCTTTTTTTCTTTTTCTTTTTTACTACCATGCAATTATTATGATTGAAATTGGTGTTATTATCTGATCATGGGTACATACTTTTTTCTTCATAGGTTTTGAAGTATACCAATTTTAAAATTCTTTATATACCAGTTTACATTTCCTATGGGCTGCCACTTGACACTCCCTCATGGTGACACAGTTCCTGCTTTATATACCTCATGCTTACACATTTTTTAAGACCTTTACACATTTTCATGTGTTTTGTATTTTTTTATGATTTTATTTAATTACTTCCAATTGAAAATTAACATAAATCTTTCACAAGTAATTTTTTTAAATTTGTTAAAATTAATATAATTTAGACTTTTTTATGACATACATCATGTTTTTGTAAAATTACATGATAATGACCGATAGAAATTTAAGCATTTAGACATTTAGCTTAAAAGCTTTTCATATTGAAAATTTCATTTTTTTGTATGAATAATAAAAGTTTTTTTATTTATTTACTAAGGAAAACACATGGTTTCCTTCCAAAAAAAAAACAAAGTGGAATATGTGGTAAAATTTATATTTATATAATAAATAAATAAATAAATATATAATATGATAAAAAAAAATATAAGAATTGGGATGATTCAAAAAAATTACTTCAAAATATATCAATACAAAAATGTCCTTTTATATTGAAATAGAAATTTATATTGAGACTTTTTCTTCTATGAGAAAAAAAAATGAAAGGGTTCTAATCCAAACTTCTTAAATTTTAATTTCAAAATCAATAAATTTAAGATAATTCTTGAACCATGTGTGATTGGAAAATAAAATTAATACATTTTAATTTTTTAAATTTATATATTTTTTAAAGTTCAGTTCATACATAAGAATGAATGATGTATTGATATCAGTGTGAATATACTATTATTAATGACTAATTAGTGATATATCTTTTTTTATTAATTGTAATATTAACAATGTAATTAAGGGTATTAAATTTTATTTCTTTAATTCAATATAAACATATAACTCTCATTTTATTAAATATAGTATTATAATATAATTAAAGTTTCTGTTGTTAAATTCTTTTAATTCTATGAAACAAAGTTATAACGGTACCTATTAAAAGCAATAAATTATAAAAACCATAAAATTGCCTAATTTATTATAATTTCTTTTACCTAATAATTGGTAAGTTTTGCAGCCCTAAACTTATAGGTTTTTTCAAAAACATTCTTATTACCCTCATAATTAATTAGGTGAAACTGAATTTCTTATATATGTATACTCACCATTAATGTTGTCCTCTCATTTCTCATCCTTCTTTCCACTTTTGCTATAAATCTTAGATTTTCCATATATAAAAACAAAGGAAGTTGAACTTCAAATGCTTGCCAATACATTACATAAATATGTCAAAATATGCTATAAGAGATAATTTTGAGAATGATATCTAATTGAAAAAAATCATGGTTGTTGATGGTATGGTAGAGAATCATGAAGAAGTAGCTGAAATTAAGGCTGCTCAATTGGTGCTACTATTATGTATTTCAGGAGAATTACAAGTAACAATGATCTTCAAGTGTATCAAAAATTGGCTCAAGCCTTGTGCTATAACAAGTCTATTTGGGATGGCCTTTATTGCCACCTTTCCAGTTAGTTTAATTTTTTTGAGAGATAGTTTAATTTTTTTATTTCTTTTAATTTTTAGTTTTATTGCGATGTAATTTTTAGTTTTTATATGGTTATTTTATTGCATTGATCTTTTTATTATAGTATATTCCTTAGAAGTCTAAAACAATTAACCAATTCTTTTTTTAAAACTATAATGATACGAGCACATACTATAATCATTATATCTTTTTTTTTTGTAAATGATATGATTAATTATAATATGGACATGAAAAATTTTATAATTAATAATTACTATAATTTCTGAAGCTAATAAACGATAACTAAAATATTAAAATATTTTAGAAAATATATTTATAATATTAATATTAAATTTTATCTGTGCAACGCATAAGTATTAGAAAATTAATACTTGAAGGATTGAATATTGTTTTTGAGGGGGAGGACTAAATATTTTTAGTACTTCATAAAAAAAAAATTTTAGTATACTAAAGAAAACTAACTCAATATTTGAAACAAAAACTCAATAAATATTCAAAAACGTAATTAAATACTAAATAGTAAACTTACTAATTTTAATATTTGTTTTTGTGTTCAAAGGAATATACTTTATTTTCTTTCTTTCATTATAAATGGGCATATAACGTTTTTTTTAAAATATTAATTTATATTAAATAATATTAAACTAGCTAATAAATAAAAAAAAAGTATGAATGTTTTATTAAAGTCTTATACAATATAAATAAATCTTTTAGTATCTATTCAATAAAAAAAGTAAATAAATAAATTGAATAAAAATACAAGGTTATTTATTGTTTAGATTTTTTTTAATATATGACAATTAAATCAAAATTTAACGTGATTTTTAATAGCAAAATCTAAAAAAATTTAAATTTAATTATAATTGGATTGAACTAAAAAACAAAAAAATACTGCAATCATGTGACATCTTAAATTGGAATGTCAAACATCATCATTTTTTATATTTGAAGAAAATTAAATGTTTATCCATATATGTGTGTGTGTGTGTGTGTTTTAGAGTTATTTAATTTTATTATATATGAGTAAAATTAAATAATTTTATTATCTACATACACATTTACTTTTAAAATTTTATATAAACATCAAACGAATATTCACACTAACTGATATGACTAATTTTAATATTTACCTAAAAAATTTAGAAATTAATATAATTAATAGATAATAACTAAAATATTAATATTAAAATTAGATTATAACTGTTAGAATTGAGTTTACTTTTAAGGTAAAACTCTTTTTATATCATTCATTCAAAAGTTATAAATATGTGCATGAGATATATTGATGTTTGAAATGCATAAGATAATAAGATGTGAACAAGCTCACTTGGTATAATAATAATTCATCAGGTGGTCAATAAAAAAAATATACATATGTATGAGAGAGGACCAATATCATATTTCCATACAAAGTTTTCAATGAACAACAATTAGCTTTAGCATATATGACTAATGATAAATGTTTTATATATGGAAGTATGGTCTTGGATTAAAACTGTAAATTTCAATATTTGGCTAAACTTGGTATTATTACAGATTCTAATATGGTGAGGACTTTTTATTTGGTTTAGTCCAGTTCAATGAAAGTAGTAATTTATGCATTGCAGCTGACTAATTAGATATTGCAAAACTTTCTTATGTGATTCTTTTTTCTTTTTTTTTTGCTACTCAACATGTATTTCTGTTTCTCTGGAGATCGAGAGTTCGATCTTTAAGGCCGCACATGAAGTGTGCTTCCAAAATGGAGCTCACTTAACCTGAGATTAATCGGGACTTCAAATAGGACTCTGGATACCTCGGAGTGGTAAAAACTATATAAAGAAAGAATAAACCATATCAAACTCAAACATAATAATTGATCACTTTAGTATAAATAAATTGAAAGAGGAAAAAAATAAAAAAAATACATAATTTAATTCATCAATCATGGCATAAAAATTAACAAAATCAACAAATGAATTTGAAGATCACAATTTAAAAAAAAATAACTCTAAACAAAAACCATGCGCAAGGGCTATAAAAGCTAGTAATAAGAAAAAGGAGGCAGTAATTGTGACTCATGGCCTATAGGTCATGGCTATCAAAAGATTTTTTTTTTTTTTAGAGACAAAGTCTCCTTATTCATTCTAGAAGCCACGAGAATGAGGGGGCAAAAAGAACAAAGTAATAAAACATACAGAGAAGGAAAAACAGGATAGGTGTTGATCGATAGGAAGGCACTCATTTTTCCCTTTCATTTTCCAACGACGGAGACCTGCTCATCCCCCATTTTCCTTTATTTTTGATTTTTTCTTCTTCTTTACAATCCCCTAGATTATTCACTTACTTCCTCACTATAGTAACAACAAATATTCACCGTTTCATTCAATACAATGACCAAACTTTATATTTTTGACCCCTCTAAATTCATTTCTGATGTTAGTTTCTTCTATAAGGGCTTAGTTTTTATGATTTAGGGGAGGGAAGAATTCAGACGATTTTACCCTTTACCTTTCCAATTTGATTGATGTCAACCAACAATCCAAATTACTTCGTTGGATCAAGGGAAGCTCTCCATAAAATTTGGTAATCAATGAAGTTAGGCTTGCGGGTAAACAGAATAGGTGTCTTCTTGCTGCTTACAGCAGCGGAACTACTTAGGCCTGCGGGGCCACCGCCCCCAACAAAAAAAAAATTCTTATATTGTATGTGTGTTTATATGTTGGTCCCCAAAGAAATAAATATTTGACCCCCCATTGCAATTCACATCGAAAATGTTTGATTTAAATCTATAGTTACCTCTCATGCAAGAGTTTTTAATCTGTCCATGTATATATATTATATGGGTATATAGGTATTGGCTCCCTAAAAATTAAATATTTTTCTCCCAATAATTCCACAATGTAGAAAATTTACTTCAAAAAATTTTTTGGCCCCTTCATACGGAATCTTCCAATTCGGTGCCTGGCTGCTTATTCCAATGATCTCATGTAATTATCTTGGTGTGTATGGACTCATCTCAGTGTGGAGCTTAAATTTGATGGCCAATGAATGTCATTTTGCTGGTCATCTAATAAGTTTTGCATTGGTACCTCGAAATCTCGTTCTATTGCCATAGGATCTTCCTTGGGCTAGTTTGTAACAAATTCTGGTAAGTCTTAAAAATTTCAGCTTTTCGTATTTTTTTTTTAAAATAGATTAAACCATGTTGAACATTTTAATAGCTAGATTGTAGGCTAGAAATGCAAAATATGTCTTTTATAAAAAAATAATAAATTCCCGAATGACTTTGAGAGAGTTTGTTCCATTTTATATAAATTGCTAATTAGGTTAATTGAGTTAAATTACTGGTTAACTAAGTTAATTTAAACTTAAATTGTTGAATGAGTTTGAATTTAAATCAAATGAATTTAATTTGAATTATTGGTATTTTATAGAATTTAATAAATTAGTCGAGCATAAATGTAATTAAAAGAATTAAGTGGTTTTACTAAAATGTTCGGTACGGTAGGTGATAAGTAAATTTTATAATAGTAAAGCTGATATAATGTCGTGATTGATGGAATGAAGTTTGGGTATTTAATTGGTAGACCCAGCGTGTGATGGTTTTAGAAGTGTGATTTTCCTTTGCAGGTTTGGTCCTATTTTGATAGGGAGATGTTCGTTTTACAGAGGAGACTTTGCTGAATTTTCGGTAGATTTTTCTCATAAGACATGACATTGATTTTTGTACAACATTTAATAAAGTAAAGCAAATAGTGTTGAATGTTCAGATGACCTTAATATGAATATTTGATAAATGTATTAGTAACGAACTAGTAAGTGATTTATAAATTATAACGAATCAGTAAAATGATGGAGTAAATAGAAGAAACAAACATAAATATGAAAATAATAAATATTAATAAAGGCTAATGATAATAAAATGTGTACGTTGAAAATATAAATTGTAATTGATTAACTCTAAGTATTTATCTGATAAATTAAATTGTGCAACATATAATATATTTAATTATATAAATGAAATGGTGTGATTAGTTGAATACAATAATAAAATATAAAGAGTTATAATTAATATCAATTCTAAATAAATATAAGAGATTAAGATTTAATGTTAAGATTTATATATTTAATAAATTTATAATACCAATGTTGGGAATGTCATACTAGTTCGGGTTGCTTTTTAATTAATTTATAAGTTCTCTAAATTGAGGATTTATATTAATAGTATTATAATTGTGTTGTGTTGTGTTGTGGTGTTGGTGTCCATTGGGCATAAATTGTAGTTCCAGGGCCCAATTCGATTTGGATTGGTTGTAGCATATATTAGAAGTGTTTTCAAACAGAAAATGGAACCCTTGTTGGGTGGGAATGTCCAATTTTTAGGGGATGTTTTGCCAAAATTTCAGTAGAATTCTCGTAGTTTGTGTCACTAGATAAATCTAGAGTTAGGATTCTTAGAATCTATTTTCACTTCCTCTTCTAATTAATATTCATTCTCATTAGACCATTAGGTTGATTAGCTTGAGGAGGCGCAGACTCAGAATCATTGAAAGTGGACTTGATCGTGGATAAGAATTCTAAAACTGTGAGTTAATATTATATTTATATTATGCATGTTAGAATTTCATGTGCTTTTATATGTTTGATTGTGATATTCAATAGTATTAAGTATATATATAAATATGTACATATATATTGTATGAAAATGTTATGTGATGATACGATGATTGTGATGTGATTATGATTGTGATTGTGAACGGTTAGAAGATAGTTGTAGGACGAGCTACCTGGTGGGTGTCACCAGGCTGTGTGCATACAGGAGTCAGGTATGTCTACTAACTTGGGCTGAAGGACGACGCTTGCTCGTAAGATGCAGGAACCGATCCTATTTATTTTTATTATGATTATTTACAGTGGCGTACTCGTGAGACGCTCCAGGCGACCGCAATTGTTTAATTAAGATCTGGGGTTTGCTCATGAGATGCTCCGGGTGCTAGATGATAAAAATTGGATTAAGTGAACCGTGTGGTATAAGAGAGCCTAAAAGCTTATAGGGGGGTTAGAGGTCTATTAGGTGTTCTACGTCAATCCTCCATCCTTGTTTGTCTGATTAATTGAGATGCTTGTTGTATTAAAAAATCACTTGTATTGCCTGTGTGTATATATATTATATATTTATTATATTGCTTGATTGTGCGTATTTAAGTTGTATAATATGAAAAGAATATTAATTCACCTCAATTATTTTTATAGGTTATCCCAAGAGTCAGACTAATTCTTTGACGGTCACCTTGTAATTCCTCCCTCTACAAGGTTTATTATTCTATTTGTCAAAAAGTTTAGTTACTCCGCAATTGTAGAAGTTAGAGTTATATTAATTATATTAAAATAGACATATATTTCCATTATATAATTATTTATTTAATGAGGATTATATGAATTGTTAATGGTGAACATTATTTATTCATTTTAAGTTGATTTTGAAAATGAAATTTAATTTATATGGTATGATTCAGGTAAGATTTGATAACAGATGGTATTCGTTTTAGGCTTCCTACGAGTTTCGGTGGCACATAGCTTACCAATTCACTAGAGCCGGTCCGACCCGAATTTGGGTCGTGACAAAGACCCCGTTGGTAAATTAAAATTAAAATTTGTAAGAAAGAAAGCAATAAAAAAATGCATGCCATATCCACAAATATGCTAAAGCAACCGCTTTGAGTATAATTGTAGGAACTCCTTGATCTCCTTGTGAATTGACCTTTCCAAGCTACAGGACAATTCCTCCAATGCCAATGCATACAATCTATGCTACTAAGCATTCCCGGAAATGCATGACGCTCGAAATGCATATGAACTGATACGAACCAACATTGATTGATTGAATAATTCGGCTCACTTGAATGAAAATTGATACGTTCAAACTCAATTTAGATTGATTAACCTAATCAAACGTGATAAACCCTCTATCTATAAAGAGATAGCAAGAAAACCAATATTGTTGATTTCGTTTAACCCTAAGATCTAACTTGATGTTTGCAATTAATTTTATGGAACTAGCAAGCTTAGCAATTAACAACTAAACACTCTAGTTATAATTAGATGATTGCTCAAACAACCTATGAACTAACAAGTTAATAGATTATTTAAGATAGAAGAGAAATAAACTAACAACTTAGTTTAATTTCAAACATTCAAAAAGGAACAGCTTATGAATAAGTGCAACG
>CANYLF010180747.1:0-15852 GCA_948193215.1 Bocquillonia castaneifolia
TTTTCTTTGAGTTTTTACTCTTTCATTCTCTAAGGTGTTCCTTATTGAATTTCTTGGAATTAAATTAATTTGATTAGTTTAGTTCACATCTACCTTGTTTAATCAACTTATTAAAACTTGTTAGTTTGTTAGGTTGTTTGAACGTTCATCTTTTTATAATTATTGATCTTAACTCCATATAGTTAAGGGTGATAATTCCGTTTCAATTGCAAACTTTCAAGTTAGATCCTTGGGTTGTCGAATTAAACCTATTGGTAAGGGTGTTTTCTCTATATAGAACTCGATCTTACTAGTTTGTGAATTCAACTAAGTCTAAATTGGTGTTTCAACGTATTAATGGGTTTGGTTTTGTATCAATTCTTCTTAGGGAATTTTAGAACCCCTTTGTTGATGTGGTCCTGAATGATGTTCCTGAAGGCCCAACATGCTGTTGTGGTGTGGTTCCAGGTGTAATGGAACTTGTAGTAACTCTTCCTTTTGACTTCCTCAGATTAAGGTAACTTATGATCTGGTGGGAAAGATATGAATTTTTCTTTGACCACGAAGTCAAAAATCTCCTCTGTCTTAGAGACGTCAAATGTATGTTGAGGAGTGGCACTACAAGCCACATGTTTCTTCCAGGCCTCTGGCATTTTCTTCTCTAATATAGGGCATACACAAGATCTAATATTTGTAATATCTGATATAGCAGCCTCCATTGAGTTTACCTCTTGGAAGTAGTTCCCCATTGAAGACTTCTTCTCATGGTTCTCCTCTCTTAGTAGTTCTTCATATTTCGACACCTTCGCTGCCTGTTCATAAAAGTCCCTGAACTCCATGCACTAGAACTTTTTACAAAGTTCTATATCTAAACCTCTTTGTGCTAGTTTCACATACTCGGTCTCGGGCAGCAAGATCTTGCATCTACTTCTTAGCTTCCTGAATCTGTTGATGTAAGTATCTACATTTTCCCCAAGTCTTTGATTGATCCTGGAAAATTCAGCAATACTGACTTCAAGTTTAGCCTTAAAGAACTTGGTGTGGAATAGCCTTTCCATGTCAGCCCTTATGAATATTGAGTTCCATGGTAGTAAAGCATACCAAAAAAGGCTAGACCTATAAGTGAATTGGGAAACAAATGTAATTTCAAATAAGCAAAGTTATTTAAATTTACCAACTCACTGCATTGGATTGTGAACCTGGCTATGTGCTCCATGGTGGAGAAGCCATCTTCACCTGAGAAAAGGGTAAAAGATGGGATTATGCATCCCCTTGGATAAGGATTCTCCTTGTCAATGTATTTCGAATAGGGCTTATTGAATTTTAGGTAGCCATTCTACCTGAGGCCTGGCCTGTACAACTCCTTGACTACATCTTTTATGGTCTCCATGTCAACCTGCATTCTTAAGGGAGGGGATGGATGATGATGGTGGTTCCTACTCTTTTGAGCCTAGAAATGCTCAAGAGGGTGTTAATGGAACTTTCCATTAACGTCCCCTACAGGTGATGGACCTGCCTTGTAGTTGGACAGCTTGCAGCTTGTGCACCTGGTCCAGTCCTACCTATTTATGGAGCGTTCATTCCTTAGGAAATTGCACCTGGTATCGATGTGCTTCATTGGAGATTGCTTTCCACTGGAATCATATGTTCATTTTTTTGGGAGGAATGACATACATGTCTTTTGCTGCTGATGCCAAGAACTGAGGAATGACATATATGTCTTTTGTTGTGTTTGATTGTTGATTGATTGGTCCTCCTTCTTTGGTCTTCTCTTTTTCCTTTTATACTTGACATAGTCCTTCGCATCATGGGGCAGTTCCCTGGTAGAAATGGCCAACAATGTAGCCATTAACACTTTGTCCACCACTCCTTAGGCTTTGGGGTGTATTGTGCATGGATAGATCCTCTCCTCCATATGTGTCTTCTATCTGTTACTATCTTCCCCACTTCTGCATGCTTTTACTACTTTCTCGGCTTTCTGTTGCATGTAGCATTCTATCTAATATCTACTAGATCTTTTTATTTCATGTCCTACACCAAAGTCTCCTTTTTCCTCGCCATCTATTGATCATGGGGATCTTCCAGAATCTTCTCTATCCATCACTTCCCATTTTTATTCTTCTAGATAGAATCCCTTCCAGGTAAACGTAATCCATGTCCCTATTTTAGTGCCGAGAAACTTGGGCACCCATGTCTTCCTCCATCCATCACTATACTAGTGATTCCTGTAATTTCCCTCACTTGTTGAAGTCCTAGACAATTTCCTTGAATATCTGATGTTAGTATAATCAGCTCAAGACTTCGTTATTCACCAGATATCTTTGTCTTTCCTAATGAACAATTATAGAAGAATGTCCTTTTAATGTTCATTCAACCAATATCCAAGCCTTATCAATGACCTTTTAATAACAAAGGACTATGACATTTCTATGGAAATCCTTAATTATTCCCAATTGAGTCAGGTCGGGCCTATTATTCCCCTTCTATCCACAATTTAGCCAAATAGAAACCAACAGAACTGGTCTCTTCATTGGCCTTTTTGACACATGCCTTGCTCTAATTATATTTCTACCTCCTAAGACTTTATGCACAAGTCTTGTTCATATGATCTCCCTTAGCATTTTTCTTTATTTCATAAGGCCCACTAAGACATGCCCTTTCCTTTATAACAGATCTAGTTCCTATCTTCCCTGCCAGACCTAATCCTTCCATTAAGAAGTTTATATTGTGTAGATCTGACATCAATGAATATCTTTAAAACCATATCTACTCTTTTTAAAGTACTTATCTAATCGGGCCTAGCCTATAATGGGACAAATTATTTTGGACACAAACATGAGGTTTGGGCCATTAAGATAGGATTGATCTGACAGTTCATGCCCTTCAAAATCATAAAGTCTTTCCCCTTCTCAAGTGTTGGGGTTTGCATCACATGATGCTTCATCAGCCCTCTGATCATGATCATCATGTGTATCTCAACACGCTTACTCCTAGGAGCGAAAAGAGCAAAGACTGCTAGTTTAAAACAAATTGAAAGGATTTAGTGACTTACCTTAGCGTTCTTCTTTACAGATGGACAGGAACAAGCTTGGTCTAGTGGAGGATTATGAAATATATGTGGTAGTCACCAGATAGAAGGATATGATAAGGATCCTATTTGAGGGGCCTGGGATGAGGATGTGGTTCCTTAGGGAGAGGACTTATCAGCTGTATACTACATGGTTTCATATGATTCCTCAAAGGAGAGGACTTATCAACATTCTCATTCTCTTCAATACTTCATTTAAAGTTCCTTTCCTCGTAGATTTTTTATGGTTTGAAAACTTTTTTCAATGCAGATTAGAGCTATTGTTGTCACTTTCCTTCTTCCTAGTAGCTCGGAGGAGGAGGCTGAGGATGATTCTGGGGTTCTGATGCTGGAGATGCTATTATTCCTAGGCCGAGTGTCCATACCCATGCTTCTGATGTACCCTGGCTGAGCAATAGGACACGTGCTTCTACCAGAGGAGTAGATTCAGGGCATAGCACCACTAAACCTCACTCTGTAGTCCTCTTCAGAGGCATCCTTCTGAAGATCGGCAGGATTTCATGCCAGGTCATATTACTAGCTTTCTAGGCACGACGGTGCATCACAGGATAGTTGTCGATATTTACGAGCATACTCTTCAGCCGGCTAAGCCTTCCATTGGCTTTACTCAGTGATGTACACATGTGAGTTCCCTTCTACTTCTACATTTATTTTCTTTGTTTGCTTTCTGAACTAACTTTCATCCTTTTATGTGTCCCATGAGCAAGGTTTCCCATTTATCATTCTACTTTTAGGCTAGCAAGGCCTACACTATGGAGGCTTGCGATTCTTGAAGACAGGGCTATCATGCAACTTGCAAGGTGAATGTAGAGCTAATGTCTTGCCTTGTAGATTTTGAGGCTCCGGCTACAACTGGGCAGGCTAAGGAGGAGGAGGAGTAGGAGGATGATGATGATGATGGTGATACTGAGAAAGACAAGGGAGAGCATCTTGGCAGGCAGCAGCCAGCTAAGGTCGAGGGTGAGGTCGATGAGTCTGAGGAGTCAATGGATTTTGATGAGGAGGAGGAGGACGAGTAGACCCAGCTTTTATGCTTCTTTTTCTTGTTTTATTTGACTTTTGAACTTTACTTGGATTACAAACTCTTTTATGTACCTTCATATTATGATCTTCTTCATAAGTATATATATGTATGCATGATTATTTTATGATTTCTATAATGTATGTATGAGATCACGTGCATAGAATCCTCCTAGAACCGTGAAAATCTGCATAAACCGTCAAATTGCCTGTAGGAGTCTAGCCAGGGCCCAACGCCATTATAGGAGTGGTGTTTGCCACCAATGCCACTTAAGGATTGGTGTTTAGTAAAAATGCCACTTGGAGAGTGGCGTTGCTCTGCAAATGCCACTCATTCGTTACAAGGCTTATCTTCTTGATTTTTACTCCGTTTCGAAACCAAACTTCCCTAGACCTCATGGGTTATAAATAAAACCCTTGTAGCACCTTAGAGGCATAAGAAAACATCAAATAAGATCTCCCAGAAATTCCCAATCCATCAAAATGTTTCAAAACTCTAGGAAAACCTAGAGAAAGCATATAAGGTATGTAGGACCAGAATTCTGGGATCCCTTGGATGGATACCACCTTGCAGAGTTTGAAGCTTTCCTAAATTTCTCCTTTGAGACCAAACTTCTACATCCAAAGGTTGAATGTTGGAGTATCAAACACCATGTCTTCTACTTTAATAAAGCCGAACTTTGCCCCTTGTTTAAAGAATTTGAAGGCATCTTGGGCAAGGTACACAGCTCTAATGCTCCTTGGTGCTACCTTATTTACAATCTCAATATCCAGAGTCTTTGGCTAGCTTCTTTGGGTTAACCCTAGTCAAGTGTCTTCCTACATCGATGGTCAATCCATCCTAACTCAAAGGTTATTAGAATTAGGAAGCTCCAAGATGAAAAGTAGTAGGTCTTGACAAAGGATCACCAGTGTTTGCTTGTATTCCCACTTGCTGATTACCACCGAGGGTAGAGGTAGTTTCCAAATTGCTCATATCCTGGAGCAGGTGGAACATGGTCATAACCCATTTCCTATCATCTTGGCTAAAACCATCATTAGTTTGGACTCTGTTAGGAATACTCAGCGCCTCAGTGGCAGCCCACTTCTTCTTCAGGTACGCCTATATGCTTGCTTTCTCATATTTTCTTCAATCAAACCTTGACTAACCCAATCATTCCATTTCATCAGATCTGGCTAAAGGAAAAGCTGCCTGTGAGGATGCCCCTAGTAGATCCTATGACCTACAAGCCTTGTCAGCATTAGTCTAGGATACACACCTTGTCTAGAGCTGAACGTGCTAAGTTATAGAAAGTCGGTGGCTAGACTATCTTTTTCTCATCTAGGAATGAGGATCTGATCCATTAGCATTATCCATGGTGGAAGCTGAGCTTTGTTACTGTGGAGCTTATAGATCATTGTGTGCAGGTTGCTATTTTCTATACTGTGACTTTCTATACACCATCTAGAGGGTATATGCAGTATGGGATGGTTTAGTAGATCCCTCATGTTGTTCTGACCTTCACTCCTTATGCTCTTACTCCTTTCTACTTGAGGGAAATCTCTACCTACTGGGATTGCAAAACTATTTAGAGGAACATAAGCTTCAACCAAGGATCCATTAGTGATAATGAGTAAAAAGGTTAGGTTGATCTGGTGAGTATGGAAAATGATTCTGTTGTTGAACTCTCTGACTCGGATTTCAATTATATGGATGAGGATTACCAGAATTGGCTTGATACGCAGGCTGAGCTTCCTGATGATGGAGGAAGAGGTGTGGAACTGTATGAAGCAAGCAATAGAAGGAATGCAAAGAGAGCTATAGAGGATGCAGGAATGAAACTGGATGCCAGTATTGACAACATCAAATGGAACAAGAAGAATAGGAAGAATTAGGTCTCATAACCATTTATTTTATTCATGCAATATTTTAGTTATTTAGTTATGCAGACATAGGATCATTACTATAAGTAGGTTTAATAGTTTTCTTTTGTACATTTTTATTTTATTAATATCATAACAATAAGCGCACTTTAACTTTTACATTTGATATTAATGCTATCTCACTTTCTTCTCTCATTGTTTATTTTTATTTGCCTTTATTTTTTCCTCGACTACCTCTTTTTGATGTTGTCACCCTAGCAAGCTTGCCCTAATTTTTGCCTAGGATGCCTCTTTTTGAGGTTTTCACTCCAACGGGCTCCTTTATTTTTGCACGGGCCGCCCAAACGAGTTTTCAACTAATTGGGATTTATTGTTTTTATACATTTTTTAAAGCCGGTATTTGTTGAGACAATCTAGGTTGATGGGTTCTATGAACTCATTCCCTTCCAGATCCGAAATCTTCACAACTCCTTTAAGTAGAATCTTCTTAACTAGATATGGGCCTTCCCAGTTGGGCTTGAACTTTCCTCTAGGGTCGAATGGAATAGGCCTGGCATGTTTTAACACCCAATCTCCTTCCTTGGTTGACCTGACTTTGACCCCTTTGTCGAAAGCTCTTGCTATCCTTTACTGATACACTTTAGTATAATGGAGAGCTTTCTTACTCCTTTTCTCTAGAGACTATAGCTATTCGTATCTTGCTTCAGCCCATTGTACCTCAAGAATTTTTCCTTCCAATACCACTTCTTAGTGATCGATTATCAGCTTCAATCAGCATTACTGCTTCACCTCTGAACACTAAGGAGTAGGGAGTTTCCCCTATTGCACTTCTTATAGTTGTATTGTAGCCCATGAGTACATAAGGTAGTTTGTCTGCCTAATCCTTGTAAGTCTTCACCATCTTAGCCAGAATAATCTTGATCATCTTGTTGGCCGCTTCTACTAAATCATTGGCTTGAGGTCTATAGGCCGCTTCTAACAAGTTTGTCATCTTCCCTTGGAATTGTACACCATTGTCTGATATGATGTGATGGGGTTTCCAAACCTGTTAATGAGCTTCTTTTCTATGAAGTCAGCCATACTCTTTGATGTGACTGTTGGGAGTGAGATTGCTTCTACATATCGAGAGAAGTACTCGATGACCGCTATGATGTACTTGTGCCCATTAAAAGTTGTTGGACTTATCTCACCAATGATATCTATCTCCCAAGCTGAGAATGGCCAAGGAGATGAAAATTGTGGAGTTCAGTTGGTGGCAGTTGGATCTGATTTCCATGCAACTGACACTCATGACATTTTCTAACCAACTTTATGTAGTCTTTCTCCATCTTATACCAGTAGTACCCTTGTCGAACTATCTTCTTTGCCAAATTATGACCACTCATGTGAGGTCCACATACTCCTGCATGGATCTTCTTCATGACTTCCTATGTTTTATATTGATCAAGGCATCTCAGAAGCACTCCATTCAAAGCTCATTTGTAGAGTATCCCCTCATGGTAAGTGTAATGTCCTGAGGTGATTCTCAAAGCATATTTTTACTCCCCATTCGCTCCTTTTGGATACTCCCACTTTTCTGGGAATCTCAAGATTTGATAAAACCATAGTTTCTCCATCGGCCCATTATCAAGCATTATCCATTCACCTTGGCAGCAGGGAATCCTGGATTTACTCATTACTAAAGGCTTCATAGCTACATTTCTCAGATTATCCCACATAAATGCCAGTGTTGCAAGTGTATCGGCCATTTGGTTCTCCTCCCTTGGCAAATGTGCGAAGGTGTAATTTGAAACACTTAAGATGAGCATTTGAATGTACTCCACATAAGGCTTTAACTTCTAATCTTTGACTTCCCAATTTTCTAAGGATTAATTGATGATAAGCATTGAATCCATATAGATGGTAAAGCTTTTTGCCTCTACTGCAATGGCTGCTTCTAAACTGAAGATACATGCCTCATACTTTGCCATATTGTTTGTTACCTTAAAATCTAGCTTCCTAGCCAAGGGAATACTTTCTCCTTCTAGTGTGACCAGGATTGCCCCCACTCTGGCTCCCTTATGGTTCAATGCTCCGTCAAAGTATAACTTCTACCCATTTACCTCTATCAGGTTTAGAAACTCATCTGGGGACGTATACTCCCATGTTTCTTGCCCTTCTAATGGACTTAGAGCTAGAAACTCTACTACTACTATTCACTTGATGGTCTTCTTAGTTAGTATTATATGTCAAAGTCTATCAACAACACCAACCATTTGGCAAGCTTCCCAACAAGTACAAGTGCTTCTTATAAATAGAGAAGAGGATCAACTTTAGCTACAACTTGAGCTTGATAGGACTGGTAGTAGTGCCTCAACTTCCGCGTCATACATATAACTGCTTGGAAGGTTTTCTTAACAATGTCATATTTGGCTTTATATAATAACAGCTTCCTACTAAGGTAGTAAATATCATATTCAACTCCATTCTCATCTTCTTGAGCAATCATCACTCCAATAGCATCATCTTCCAAGGCCAAGTACAAAATCAATGTTTTCCTTGCCCTAAGGGGTTAAAGAACAGGTGGACGCATCAAGTATTGCTTGATCTTGTCAAATGCTATTTGACATTGTTCATCCCATATCACTTTCTGATCTTTTCTGAGTAGCTTGAAGATGAGCTCATAGATTGTAGTTAACCTAGATATAAACCTGTTGATGTACTGAATCTTTCCCAAGAAACCCCTAACTTCCTTCTTAGTCTTTAGGGCTTGTATCTCTTGAATGGCTTTGACTTTATTTGGGTCAACTTTGATTCCTTTTTGACTCACAATGAGTCCTAGGAGCATCCCTGATGTTACCCCAAAGATACATTTCTTTGAATTAAGTCTTAGGTTGTACTTTTCGACTCGTGCTAAGAATTGATCTAGGGCATTTAAGTGATTTTTTCTCGTAGGTGACACGACCATCATATCATCCACATAGACCTCAATCTCCTTGTTCATCATGTCATGGAAAAGGGTTATGGCCATCCTCACATTTTTTAGTCCGAATGGCATGACTTTGTAGTAGTAAACTCCACACTCATTGATGAAGGTCATCTTGATCTTGTATATTAGTGCCATTATTATCTAGTTGTAGCTGGTGAAGCCATCCATAAAGGAGTACATGGTACTTGCAGATGCGCTGTCAACCAACATATCAATATGAGGCATAAGGAGGTCATCCTTTAATGATGCCTTATTCAGATCCCTGTATTCCACACACATTCTCACCCTTCCATCTTTATTGGGTATTGAGACAATATTTTCTAACCATTCTGAATTGTTCACAACTTCTAGAAATTTGGCCTTGAGCTGCTTCTCAACTTCTTCCTTGATGAACTTTGCCCATTCTGGTCTAAGTATTCGTAGCTTCTGCTTGACTGGTTTTTTGTTAGGATCTATAGGGATACAATGGTCTGCAATGCTTTTATTGATACCTGGCATGTCATCGTATTTCCATACAAATACTCATTTTCTTTTATTTAATTTTTTTTACAAATTTTTCTCTCTCATTAGCAATAATATCATATGTAAGTGTTATTTCCTTTAGTTGTTCTTTTGTGCTGATGTTAGTAGAATCAGTTTGCACAGAATCAATGTCAAAAATGCTTATGGTATGATCTATGTAATGCACAGTACCATCAGGTAAAACATCACACAAATAAGCAAAATCGGTATTCATATCATTGACATTAGAGTGAAAAATAGAGTTGACCTCAAACAAATCGAACGTTATTACATCAATATCAATTTATTCATAAAATAAACTAACTAAAGAGCTCTCTATGAACTCATCTATCTCAGAAACGGCATCTGGAGTCAGGGCAGCATCCTTGGGGTTGATCAGCTCCTCTATCTTCATCTCCTAGATTCCCTCAAGTAGTATCTTCTCCACAGCATGAACATCTAGCAGGTTCCTAAAGATCTTGATGCCAAGCACTTGGATATTTCCCACATCCACTAGTTTAGCTTTCCCTAGGTAGATAGTTCCACTCAATGGAATGAAGAAGTCCTGAAGAGCCTTTCCTATCTTGGTCTGCTTTTCTTCCTTATAACCCAAACCTTCCTTAGTCTTTTAAGTCTTGAAATTCGAGAACTGAGTGACACCTTGCTGGTTCTTCCCTAAACCTAATGCATGTAAGTGGTCCATCTTCTTCATCATCTGATTGACCATAGGGCTGTTAGGTTTATAAAAAATGCCCATGATCTGGAATCCCATTGGTCCAATGACCCCTTGGGGAGTAGCTTTAAGAACTACAACTGATGTAGTGGGTTCAACTGCAATGGTCAGGATCTAATCTGGGTATGGAAACTTGATCTTCTGGTGAATAGTGAAGGGCACTCCTTCCAAGGCATGGAACCAAGGTCGTCTGAGGAGAATAGTGAAGGTCTTGGGAATGTCTAGGACATTAAAGTCCACATCAAAAACAATCGGGCTGGTCTTGACCTTTGTAGTGAAGATGCCCTCGACTGTCCTCTTTGAGTCCTCAAGAGCTTGCCCAGGTCTGATAGCTTCAAGTCTTCTTTAGCTATACCCATCTTAGAAAGGAGCTTGGATGGTCATACATTGATGGAGGAGCCTTCATCTACCATGACACATGAGGTCCTCTTTCATTTACTTCAGTTGCTATGAATAATGCCATATTATGGTCCCTTCCCACCAAAGGAAAATCTTCATCGGAGAAGGTTATCTCCCCCTTCGCCCTTTCAGTCATAAGTCTTACTACATTGTCCAGGGTTGTAGCTTCATGATACGATATCAAACCCAATTGGATACGTTCAAAGAACAACTTAGATTTAGTTGAATTGACAAACTAGTAAGATCGAATTCTATAACGAGGAAGCACCCTTACCAATAGCTTGATTCGACAACCCATAGAACTAACTTGTAAGAAAACGGCACTATCACCCTTAGCTATAATCGAACTAAGATAATAATTTGATGAATATTCAAGCAACCAATCAAATTAATAATGATTAATCAATTATTAGAACAATTGTAGATGCAAAACTAATCTAACCAAATTAGGTTAATTTCAAGAAAATAATAAGGAACACCTTAACGTTAAAGTGTAACGCAAAAGGTTTGTTTTTACAAAGCAAAATTCAAAATTTGATTAATAATAATTGGTGGCCAAAATTTAACTTACAAAACCCTTATATAGGGATTAAAACAACTAAACATAAAACAAATCCTAATTCTATTTGGATACTAAAGCTCGCAGTGTAGATCAGAAACTTGCGTCTCAATTTCAACCCTCTTAGAGACCTCAACATAATATTGCTAAAACATAAGAATTGTAGATTTGGAGGCCCTCTTTCCGTGGGCTTTTGAATCGCCCTAATCGGAATTGTGTAACAAACGCTATGGCCCAAACAAGCTGTTGTGCTCAGTAAATCTGAATTCTAATCCTAATCTATTTTGTTGGCTATAGCTTGGCTTAAAAGTAAAGCAATACAACTCAACACAACTAAGGAATAATAAAACTCCTCGTAAAACAATGATAATAAGATAATAAACTAAATCCTAAAGATAAATGACTTAGGATAAGATAAGATAAGGAAATCCTAAGACAACAAGGATATGTCTTAATCAATTTAGGAAACAAATTAAGACATTCCTAAGACAAGAGAAATGACATGCATATGCTGTCCTAAAGGAGACACACGCATGTCTTAAGTCTTCAAGGTTGACCTTGACTTGGTCAAGATGTTGACTTGTTGACTGTTGACCATTGACCAAGCTGTTGACTTTGAGTTCGACCATCTTGACTTTGTTGACCATTCGAATTTAATGGTTGGAATGCAATTAAATTCACAATCTTCAAATCAATGCCATCATCAAATACTCCATATTTGAATTCAAAACTCCATGAATTCGAATTCAAGACTCCATATATGAATTCAAAACTTGCTTGAGTCATTGGTCAATTGTTTGGTACCTTGGATTACATCATTCCACCCTTCTTGAAAAATGATTCATCCTTGAATCATCGCATGCATATTCATTGGAGAGAAACAATGCACACATGAAACCATTACAATCCTTTGTTCATGAATACACGACCTCTAGTTTTGTAAAATTTAAGGAATACGAATAATACATGAACAAAACATAATTTACTCTCATCTACTTGTATGAATTTCAACATAAAGAAATAATGATAATCAAGTAGATCAGAGTGAAATTCATGAGGAATGACAAACTGCAAATGATCAATATTCAAAAGTAACTCATCTTGCTTATTTTCTAAATTCCCTTGAATTGAAACCTCTTCAAATTATGGAATGGAACCTTCAAGAGGTGGAATCATTATTGGCTCAATGACAACTACATCTTAAGGAATTGAATTTTCAATCAATACATCCTCTTGTTCAAGGATTGAACATGGTGGAAATTCATCAATTAAAACATCATCATCACCCAACAATGGACCTTCCTCCGGGTAATACTCTATAACTTCCAAATCATAATCAACACAAGATATTTCACAACATTCAATGCAAGAAGTGACTTTTTCACATTCAACCTTAGGAACATCTTTAGCTTTTTCCTTTCGACAAGCAGCTTCATACTCATCACAAATAGCTTGGAGATTTTGCTTATATTCATCTTCGATATTCCACATAGCACTGATACCAAACTGATATGATATCAAACCCAATTGGATATGTTCAAAGAAAAAGTTAGATTAAGTTCAATTAACCAACTAGTAAGACCGAATCCTATAACGAGGAAGCACCCTCACCAATAGGTTTGATTCAACAACCCATAAATCTAACATGTGATTTGCAACTGAAAATGGCACTATCACCCTTAGCTATAATCGAACTGAGATAAATAGTGATAATTTGATGAATTTTCAAACAACCAACCAAAATAATAAAGCTTAATCAATTATTAGAACAATTGTAGATACGAAACTAATCTAATCAAATTAGGTTAATTTCAAGAAAATAATAAGGAACATCTTAATGTTAAAGTGCAATGCACAAGGTTTGTTTTTGCAAATCAAAATTCAAAATTTGATTAATAATAATTGGTGGCTGAAATTTGCCTTACAAAACCCTTATATAGGGATTAAAACAACTAAACATAAAACAAATCCTAATTCTACTTGGACACTAAAGCTGGCAGTGCAGATCAGAAACTTGCATCCCAATTTCAACCCTCTTAAAGACCTCAACATAAAATTGTTAAAACATATGAATTGTAGATCTAGAGGTCCTCTTTCTGTTGAATCACCTTAATTTGAGTTGTGTAGCAAAAGTTATGGCCCAAACAAGCTGTTGTGCTTAGTAAATTCGAATTCTAATCCTAATCTATGTAGTTGGCTATAGCTTGGCTTGAAAGCAAAGCAATACAACTCAACATAACTGAGGAATAATAAAACTCTTATCAAAACAAGGATAACAAGTTAATAAACTAAATCCTAAAGATAAATGACTTAGGATAAGATAAGATAAGAAAATCTTAAGACAACAAGGATTTGTCTCAATCAAATTAGGAAACAAATTAAGACATTCCTAAGACAAGATAAATGACATGCATAGGCTGTCCTAAAGGAGACACACGCATGTCTTAAGTCTTCAAGGTTGACCTTGACTTGGTCAAGATGTTGACTTGTTGACTGTTGACCATTGACCAAGCTGTTGATTTTGACTTTGACCATCTTGACTTTATTGACCATTTAAATTTAATGGTTGGAATTTAATTAAATTCACAATCTTCAAATCAATGCCATCATCAAATACTCCATATTTAAGTTCAAAACTTCATGAATTCGAATTCAAGACTCCATGTATGAATTCAAAACTTGCTTGAGTCATTGGTCAATTATTTGGATCTTGGATCACATCATTTCAAGAGGTGGTATCTGAGTCAAGGCTTTTACCAATGCTTGCCTATGAGACTCAGATGTGACAAGAAAGTCCTATATGCATGCATTAGTTTTGGTCTTTTTTAGTTGCTCAGTTACTATGTTAACCAAGGCAACTTCTTTTATCACCTCTTTCTTAGATTATTTACTTGCTTCTTTCTGCTTTCCTAAATCTTTCCTTTGGAACTCCTTCCCAGTTTGAATGACTAAAGCAAGTTTTGTGTTGACAATTCTCACCATATTGTCAATTTTAAGCTCATCTTCATCTGAGTCGTATCATGCATCAAATTTAAAGCAATCCAGGATTCTCCCATCCTTCCTAGTCTGAATGACATAGGAATCAACCTCGTCCCTAGGAAATGTGACTTTCTTATCAATCTCATCATATAAAGCCCGGATGCCTTCCTCGACTGGATCATACTGAGCTAGTTCTTTCTCAATGTCAAAGGGTTTTTGCTTAGTAACTCCCATCTCCCATGCAGCTGCTCTATCCGAATCTTTCAAGTGCTTGCCCCATCTCTTGAGCCAATGTGTATATTTATCATAGATGTCAAAGTCTGGGGCCTATCCTAAGGGCTTAACTTCCTCTAGGGATGTAGTGCATGGTAGATGCACTGGGTAGAGGGCTTTAAAATCATGCTTCCTTAAAGGTTGGCAAAAAAAGATCTTCGACGTACTCTTGTTTCCGCTCGGTCTTGTCTTGAATCTCCCTAAAAGAACCCCATACCTCCTCGTGGGCTTCCTCCTCAAAAGCAGGATCATCTTCAAAAGAGGCCATATTGCATCTAAATCTTCATCGGTGAAGGAGGCTCACACATCTTCCTCAGTCAACCAGTCTCAATGTAGTTAACTCTATTTTGTGGTGGGACATTATTGTAGGTAGGTAGTGGGTTATTTTTAGTGCTTAGGTTCTTAGTGTTAGGGTCCATGACTTTCCCTTCATCTATGAGGTCTTGGATAGAGTGTGTAAGCTTGATGCAATTGTCGGTTGAATTCCTATGCACTTGGTGGAATCGGTAAAAGGCATATGGATTGTATTAAGGTGAGCTAGTGTTTGGTGGGCTTTTTACTAGCTCAGATTTCAAGACGCCTCTTTCTCGATTCCTTCAAAGACTTTGGACAAAGGCTTGTTGAAGTTGGAGAAGGAGTGGGTGGTTTTAACTACATTAACCTCCACAACCTTAGTAGTCTTCTTCTTCTCAGACTCAATTTCTTCAATGTGGAGCCCATCATCATAAAGCTCCATGAAGTTCCTTGGGTTCATCATTTGAAGGTTCTCAACCCATGTAGAATGCACATTGTGGGCTATAATCCAAACCTGGTCCCTCTCTGAAGGCTTGTTGGGCATCAAAGTAGCCTTGTTTCTCCACCTTATAATCAGGAATTCATAAAAAGTCTCATCCTCTTGTTTGGTGGTCGGCCCGCAAGCGCACGAGTGTCGTCAAGTAATAAAAGGTAAGTTCGAGTATCATTTTCCCAAAGGAGTTGGGGTTTTGGCTATCAATTCAGAATTTAAGTAGATATTTAGGCGACCGAAAAATACAATAATTAATTACAAATAACTCAAGACAAGCACAAACATAAACAAACAAAGCAATAAAAATAAGTAAAATTAAAGAGAAACAATAAATGAAAACTCCTAGAATACAATCCACTCCTTCCCTTTAACGAAGCTAAGCAATTAAGAACAAATGAGGTTAAAGATCAACTCTCTTCAAAGGATGAGCATGGGTGTTATAGCCCTAATCTATCTCTAGACCTAGGACTCTAAGTAATTTAATCCTAATGTCAATTCTCATTATACATCAACACTAAACCACCCAATTAAGCAAACACTTCCATCAAGCCCTATTAATTAGCTTAATAATTCTCAAAACCAAGCCAATTAACATCTTAACTTGTATGTCCCTGAACAATAGGTATTTCTCAATACAATCATTCATCAAAGTAGCATTTATAGAAATGGCCATTCAAAATAAATGCACAATTAAAACACCAAA
>CANYLF010180915.1:0-15500 GCA_948193215.1 Bocquillonia castaneifolia
ATTATATATAATTTTAGAATATTAGAAATGGAAATTAAAATTCATTTCTAATTTTCTGAAATTAGAAACGGATTTAGAAACAGACATAAATCCGTTTCTAATTTCAGAAAATTAGAAACGGAATTAGAAAGGGAAATAAAATCTGTTTCTAATTAGAAACGGAAATAAAATCCCTTTTTAATTTTTGAATATTTTAGTTCATATTTCTAATTAGAAACGAACCAATCCGTTTTTAAATTAATAAATCCGTTTCCAATTTTTTGGCGCCAAAATTTCAGAAAATTTTCGTTCCCAAGTTTTAATTAGAAATGGACTAATCCATTTCTTATTAATAAAATCCGTTTCTAATTTTGGCACGAAAAATTAGAAATGGATTTTGTCCGTTTCTAATTTCAGAAAATTAGAAACGGATTACTAAAATCCGTTTCTAACTCCGTTTCTATTTAGAAAAGGATTTTGTCCGTTTCTAAAATCCGTTTCTAATTCAGTAAATTCTAGTAGTGAAAATATAAAATATGTTGGTTAATATATGTATAATTATTGAAGTGTAAATTGTTAATTAATGATGAATAAATTGATAATTTCACTCATAAAGTTCATTATAAATAAAATTTCATCCCTAATTGACGTATTAATTTTTATTCTTTCTGAACTAATTTCCATCTCTCAAAAAATAATCAAAATAGATATGTTTAATTAGAATATCATCTTTCCTTTTTTAATCTTGAATTTGCACTCATGGATTCTATAATATTTACGTACACTTCTTTTCTTCTTAAACAATTTTTTAGACAAGATTTAGTTTTTGGTTAATCCCTAATTCCATTCATCTTTAAAAAAACTCCAAAATTGACAGGTAATTCTCAAGAAAAAAATATTAAAATATAACTTTAGATTTCCAAGTTTGAATGTACATGTGTGTTTTAATAATATATGTTTACAGCACTTTTGTGAACTTTAAAATACATCAACTAGGTTAAAATTAATTCATTTTGGTTATTACAGTAGTTGGTAAAGAAATTTAAAAGTTTTCTTTTTTATCAACTTTCATAATCTTATGTTTAACTTACACCAGAAGTATATTATACTAATTAAATCATACATGTGCTTTTAATTCTTTATAATTGAATAGTTAAATTAAATTTTTTTTTTATAAGTGGAGTAGACATACACCCATCGAAATATTTGAACCCATCCAAATTAATCCCCGGTCGAAATAAGCGAAACTCGGGAGTGTTAAATTAAAATTTTTAAATATGGTGTAGTCCAAAACATATGAAATAAACATGTAAAATCCATTTGGGAATCAAATATTCAAAATCAAAATCAAATTTAGATTACATAAGAAATTAATTAACTTCCAATTGGTTCGAATTAAGCCATCATGCAACATCCAAATCAATATGATCAACATTAAAGACGATAATATATATGTTCCAAAAAAAAAAACATTAAGACAATAATAGCATTGAGCTTGAAGCATCAATAGAATGTAACAAAGCAACAAACAAGGTTCAAGATTACATGCAAGAAATTAAAAGACATTAATTGGAAGAAACTTAATTTCCAAAATAAAATAGACAAAAAAAATTAAAAAGCTAGAGATCTATACAAATTAAGTACGTAAATGATAAAATACATAATAAAAATGATTACTTTATTTTATTTATTTATTTAGGGAAGAAGCTAGGATCATAACCATTGCTAGTAGTAGCCAAGATATAATAAGCAACAATATGGCCAATAGAACCCCAAGCAAGAACATCAACAATGTTAAAACCAACAGGATCATTAGATTTCAAAAGACTATTATACTCCTTAGCTCGAACATCACCAGCCTCGAAATGGGTGACTCCATTTTGCTCAGGAACTTGCTTGGCAACATTTTCTCTTTGGAAGTTAAAGAAAACAAACCTACCAAGGAACAGTGAAAGTCCAGTGCTTAAGCTAATCACCAATGGTGGACTGAGCTCAGCTTTAACAGCAAAGCTTCTTCTTGAGCCGCCGCTGGTGGTGGTGGTGGAGATGAGCTTGGTTTTGGCCTTGGTGGTCAGAGGTCTGAGGCCCTGGAAGGAGATGTTGGACGGAGAAAGGCTCTGGTGGTGGTTTTGGATGGTGGGTGTCAAGAAAAACGTGGAGGTTGCCATTTTTTTTTTTTTTTTTGGTGGTGGTGGTTAAATTGGGATGATATAAAAGGTTTCAGAAGATAAATGATTTTTTAGAAGATGATGGGATATTGGTTGTAGTGGTGGATAAAAAAGAAGGATGGATTTATTTCTCATTTTAGAAGTGAGATTTTGTGAGGATGGGAAGGTGAGTTGGCTTTGGTTTATTGGTTATTTTTGGATTAGAGATTCCCGGCTCCAAATAGAATCATCATATCTATCACTTGATAATATTAATATTTATAATTATTTATTCAGAAAGACAAATGCAAGAGGATCCGTGGCGCAATGGTAGCGCGTCTGACTCCAGATCAGAAGGTTGCGTGTTCGATTCACGTCGGGTTCAATTCCCAAATGGCGGGTTTTTTTTTTGGGTCTCCTAGGACATGTAATTTTTTTTTTTGAAAAATCCTAGACATGTATTTGTTTAAATATTTTTTATATATTTTACTCTAAAATTCTTCCATCCGGACCAATTTTATACAACTTTTTGACTGATTTTGATAAAGCAGCAAGAAACTTAATCTACTCAAGCCATAAATTGATTTTATTACTTAGTTCGATCTTCTGAATTTCTGATTCAAATCATTCTTCATTTCCATAATAGAAGGCAGAACTCTCATAAAAAAAAATAAACATCTATTGCGGAATAAAAAAATTTGGGACATTAAACACTTTCCTTCAATTAGACTAGTTATTAATTAAAAAAATTAATAGTATAAACTCATTATGAGAATTGTATAGTTTTTTACCATAATGAAATTTGCATAAATAATGAACAATTGATGTGCATATATAAATTTGCACTTTAAAAGATAAAATTATATAAGAGTATACATTGATTCTTTAACACTTTATTTTTGTACATTAAAATTATACTACCTTCGTTGATAAATACTATACATTTACAATATTACCTTCTATAAAAGGTTTGTTATTAAGTGATTAACACAATTATCAATTAAAAAAGAGGTAATTTGAAAAAAAAATTATATTATCAATTTTATAAAAAAATATTTACAATTTTAAAAATATAGTTAATTCCTAAAGTGGACTATTATTTAAGATATATTATGAAACCATTTGTTTAAAAGGACTATATTTTGCTACACATTAATATTTTACGTAGCATTCCGTCTTGTCGAATAATTAAGAAAAATTCAATAAAAAATAGGGGAAAAAAAGAACTTCCCAAGTCTAATGATCCACATTCACTGGGATTAAGGAAACAATTTATTTTATTTAATCCAGTAAAATATTTCTAAAATTTCCAAGAGTCGTTATCTTAGAACTAAAACCCAAGAAATGTAATGCATGTGAAATTAAAAGTGTTTTTTCACTTCTAATTAATATAAAGAACAGTGACTTTTTTAAAAAATCTTCGTAGGACGAAAAAGATGGCAACCTTTAAAATCCAAATAGTCTAAAGATTAACTTTGACATGCAAATTAAAATCCAAATCGAGGTTTAGGTTAGAATGCGAAAAAGGTGAAATGTAGAACAATTAGGACCAAGCTGACCAATTATAACAAATATTTCCTCGTGAAAAGAGAAAATAATCATCCCGGTACACAGCAAGCAAATCATGAATAATTCCCTGCCCAAATAAGCAGAGCTCCAAATGCATTTTTCCCTCTCCTCGCATCACATCAAAGGCACTTTGTGGCATTCTGTACATTTCATTCCATTTAGCACTCATACAACAACAGCTTTCATCAAACATAAACCCTAACAGCTGCACCTTACATTACATGTACATCTACAACTTTCTAATTCGACACGGTGATACAAGTTTCTTCATCACACCGATCGAGTACACAACATTAACACTTTTATTTGCAGATTGCACATTCATTCAACTCAAAAGTACGAATCAAGATATGAGTAATTATGATGACGAGCATATTCCAGGAGGCTACCATATGTGCGATCCCACACTCCAATGTAAAGTGCCTCCGTATCAGGACTGAATGACACACCAGATATCTCACCGAAGAAATCGATTTCCTGTTCCTTCTCGTACCCGCTTTTTACATCATAGACGTGCACAAAATCAGCAGGTTCAGCCATTGCCATGTATTGACCATCAGATGTAAAACGTATTGACCGAATTGCTCCAAGGTTGCCCTTCAAAACAGCAACTGACTTGGATGGATTTCGCACGTCCCATATCCGGCAAGTTTTATCTTGGTTCCCAGTGGCAAAAGTCACACCGTCAGGATGCCAAGCTGATGCGAATGAAAAATCCAAATGCCCAGACAAATATGTCACTGTCTGCAGAGACTCAAAATTTTAGCAATCACATGCATTCCTTCACATACTTGAACAAATTTAAAGCCATCACAAATTTAAATATGTAAAACCAATGATTAAAATCACTCATTAATATGAAGAGGAAAAAGAAGTGGACAAAAAGAATCACCTTTCCACTATGAGAATCCACCAGCAAACCTTCTGGGTTGTCTCCAACAATTGCAAGAAGCTTGCCATCAGGGCTAAGAGAAGTATGCTGTGGAATAGCAAAAAATTTTGGCAGTTACTAACAATAAATGTTTCTTCAAGATGTCATATAATTTCTCCTTTTATCAGGTAAAGTAGCATTTACATGATCAAGACTACCCAGGCATAATGTAATCCAAAAATGCAAATATTTGAATGATCATGCTAAAGAGTAAAAACAGTGGTGCCAATACATTGAAAGATTTCCCACCACTTGCCTTTTTTTTTGTATATTTGAAAATTTCTGGCATAACATGAAATAACAAATATATGAAATATGAATATAGAACTTGAGTTGGCAAAATTAGCAAAATCCTGTTTGGACACCTGAAGGATCATCTGAACAATAATTGCTCCATTGCACATATATAAAACCACTAAAATTATAACAGTTACGCCATAAAAAGCAGCATTTCTTTTGCTGCTTCAATACATTTCCAGTGCCCAGATTAGCACATCAAAATCCACATAGGTGTATATAGTCCTATTATCATAAAACAACATAAACAGATAGAAAAATTGATAGATAGATAGATACTTCAGCACATAAAACTCAACACTGCATATAAAAGTAAGATATTTCTTCTTCCAATCAAAGATGCTTTAAACTTAAACACTACAATGTAAATATTAAACGAGACTATTTTGTCAAGACTTTTCTCCAAATGCCTGCTTGACTATAAACTATAAAGACACATATGAGAATACAATCACATTAAAGTAGATGCACAATTATCATGTACAGATAGTTTAGTTGTTATTATTTGAAACTAGGTACAAAATGCAATATTTACTAATTTCAATTGCTAAGCTGGAGAATATATGAGGAAACTCACATTCACTGGCCAGGGAAAGCGGAAATGCTTAGATAGTTGGTATTTCTCCATATCAAAGTCTCTGACTCCACAATCATTGTTTGAGGCAGTGAAGTGAATTGCTCCACTGAAAATTTCAGAAACCAAAATTTAGTTAGTTTCAAATTGACAGTGTATGGTTACACTAACATCACAAATGAATAAATATACCTGGGACTATCATAAATCTCAACAGCATTGGTAATGGCATTATCGTCATAAGTTGTCCTAGAACAAAAGCTTACTCCAGGTCGATCTAAATGCTGTTTCCAATAAGATATGTATTAAAGAAAACGAACATTAGCTTTGATTTGTTAGGTAGAGAAATTAAAAACAACAATTTCTAGAAAAGTGAAAATACTGACATGATAATAATATGATAACTAATATCATACATTTAAGCCATACATAAACTTCCCTTGAATAGAAAAGGTTGCATTCTCAAATTATCAGTTTAGTGTTATTTCTTAAGAACCATTCACTGCTACAGAAACTGAGATGGTGACGTTTCAGTTATCCAATCACTGAAATTTCTTTACCTTATTAAATTACAATCTAAAAAGAATTAGCAAAGCACATAATAACAATACAAGTGATTCAAATTACCTTGCAAATAAGTTCTCCTTGGAACCCTCCAGCCACTAGCAATTTGTCCTTCACTGCAAGAGTACTAACTTGAGTTTGTGTAAATCCTTCCAACAAACTTCCAGGATGTTTCTACAAACAAACAAAACATATCAGTTTCAAGGGAAAAAAATAATCCAAGTAGCCAAGAACTAACATTTGTGGATAAGGCTGTAAAATGATCTGAACAATTCAAGTTCAACATGGATTCAGCTCAATTTTTGTTTGTTTAAGCTCATATGCAAGTGTACAATACAGCATGGACTTATTTTTGAACAATGAGCACATAAAAAATTTGGGCCAAGCTTTGAGAAAACAAATATTTGGTTCAAAATGTTTGCATGCTTTCAGGCTTGTTAAAGATAGAATAAATCAAGTCTATCTATAATCAGGCTAAATTTTGTCTCTCCATGTGAATAAATAAGATAAGATATTTAAAAACAAGTCTATCCATAATCAGGCTAAATTTTGTTTCTCCATGTGAATAAATAAGATAAGATTTTTAAAAATGATAGTAAAATTTTACTTCTTGTTATGAACAATCTCTAATACTTTAATTCGGCACAAAAACTCGAGTAGCACAAAATTAATTTCATTAAAATTACTATTATGATAACGTTATTGAAAGTAGTATTTTTAAGAGAGAATTATAGAATAAAATAGATATTACACTAAATAAATTTCATATGCATGCAATAGTTTTATTGAATTTTTTTATAAAATGTTATTGAATACAAAATAAAAATAAATATTAACATGAAATAAATTTTGATCAACTAATAAACTTGTGAACAAGTTTGAGTCAAATGGTTTATGAAATGATTTTGAACAAAATTTAAGCTCAATTCAAGCTCAAGCTTGAACAAAATATAAATGAACCAAATACGAGACATTATATATGGTTCGGCTCTGCTTATTTATAGCTCTAATTGAGCACCGAGCAAAGCCTGTCAACAGTCACATCATTCGCTCACCTCATTTGGAGCAACATGTCCCAGAACATCAAGAACTTCAGATCTGCTGCATGTTAATGAAGACCAATGAACAACTGAGAAATGAGACATAAGGTAGACATCATGTTTTGTACTTGCCCAAACCAAGTTCCTCAGCTGCACCAAAAACAATAAACGTTTCAGTGAATCAAAATGGCACACCAGTGTTGTACAGTGTCATTCCTACCACAAACAGTTAAATGTCCACATATCTGCTTGTGCTGGTAGTTCATACAATGCATTAGCACATATCAACCAACTCATTAGCTAATTCTTTATAACATGCATAACAAGGCACTTAAGAACATAACTGCTTAAGGCTTCCAATGGAAAACAAAACCTCTCAAGTTCAAGAGATAGCTTAATGGTATTCAAACGCCAAAACCAATATTATTTGACCACGCAGCACTTTGAAGGTGTTGAAATCCAATGGGCCTGAAGAGTGTTGGGCCACACACGCACATATGTGGATATATAAATGGGGTTGGAGCCCATCTTACACAAAACCAATTGGCTTGTGTTAGGATCCAATCTACTCCACTTATATACCACACTAACTCTTATTATATTTCTAATGTAGGACTACATACTCCAACACTCTCCCGCAAGTGCAACTGGGCCTGGATCAGTTGTCACTTGCTAAACACAGACCTATTTTCAGAGGTTCATACAAACATGCCTAGGCTTATCCCTTAGAGGCTCTAGGTCCATACAAACGGGTCTAGACTCCACTGCTAGTCCAACCAGGTCTTCAAACACGAGCTCAGGATCATCCCGCTCTGATACCATGTAGAAATCCAATGGGCCTGAAGACTGTTGGGCCACACACGCACATATGTGGGTATATAAATGGGGTTGGAGCCCATCTTACACAAAACCAATTGGCTTGTGTTAGGATCCAATCTAGTCCACTTATATACCACACTAACTCTTATTATATTTCCAATATGGGACTACATACTCCAACAGTGTCCTTTACCGAGAGACGTGCCCTTTACCAACGGACATGTCCTTTTACCAAGAGACTTGTCTTTTACCAATAATCGTATCTTTTGCCAAGAGACATATCTTTTACCAAGAGACGTGTCATTTACCAAGAAACGTGGATAATAAATATGTCCTTTTACAATAGACATATCTTATTATATCAATAGATATATATATGTACTTATATACACTAAACAAAATAGGCATTTACCTAGTTGTTAATGTAATGTTAAGTAGTTTCTTTCTTTCTTTCAATTTGAAAAGCATTGTGATTCCAGGGTGTGTCCACTGCATTTAAGGATGAACATAACATGTTGATTGTTCTGTGTCTTCGATTTTCTGTAAGTTGTAATGTTTGCTTAATTTCTGTTATTTAAATCATTTTCATTTTGCTCATGTGCCCCGTCTCAGTACGTAGAGATTGGAACGAACTGAAAAACCTTTGGTATAGAACTACTCTGAATTGAACATAATTTGAGTTTGAGCCGTAAAGGACCTGTCCTTAAGGATGCCAAAGATTCAAATATGATAATTGACATTTATTTTATTTGGTTACTGATGAGTTTCTGGTGGTTGTAGCTAATGCTATGATTGGACCACGAGCATGGCTAGGAGGGCTTTTCAGTCGGACAACCCATAGACGCAACGAGAAGTTTCTTGACTTCACTTTGTCTCCTCTTCAGGTGAATAGAAGTATTAAGTAAGCATGCCCCTCCTAGCATTTAGTCAAACGTCAATGACTTAATAATAAGCTCATGTACACTGGCCAATGTGCATTTTCATACTTTGTGTATTATGCTTTTTCATTCTTTTTTTTTTTTGATAAATGTGAATTTTATTAAAAGAGAAATTCATATGAATGCTGATCTAAATGCCAGACAAAAGGCTAATTCATTCATGTGGCAATTATTTCAACAAGTAAATTTTGCCATTTGTGGAGTGCTATCAAATAATAAATGTCGCTGGTCTGCATGGCTGGAAATAGGTTCAGCCAAGAGTTAATCCTTGATGTGTTCCTTGAAGGGACTCGATTATGGGAACTAGTAATATTCGGAAAATGGATTTCTCTTTCAAGCCTAGCTAATGGTTGACTAAACATGCTAAAAGAAGAGCAAAAATTCTTTGACAGGAGGCATACTGAAATTGTTAAGAAAATCTAGTAACACTTTATTTCATCAAAATAATTATTTTAAAGATGAAGAATATAGCGAGTTCTTTTTCCCTGCATAAAAATGCCACCTCCAATCAAAATTTGCTAGATCTTATACTCTAAACTCTAATATGACTTGATTTGATTCGTCATTCTTAGCTTCACCAAAATCGTGTTCTGTTTTCTGTCCATTACCAGGAAAAAAGACTCAAAAAGCTTCAAGAGCGAATGCGAATACCATTTGATGAGACCCGCCCTGATCATCGAGTGCGTTCTTAATACTTATAATTTTCCTTCTATTTTCATGATGCTTTTCTTACACTTAGTTTTCTCTGCAAAATGTATTGGCAAAAAGAATTATCTTCTATTGGTAGGATACTGAGAATAAACCCAATTAAAGACGCTCAATATAAGAACATACAGCGGTACCATGCTATATAGTTGTAAATTCTCAGTGTAATTAATGAGAAAAAGAATGTGCTAGTGATGCAAAAGAATTGCAGAGAACTTGTATGCATAACAGCTATTTATAGACATAAATAATAAGATAACTCGAACAAGATTACTTTATGCTTAAAATGGACTCAGCATAGTTAATGCTAATTTTTGAATCTCAGCTCTAATTTGGAGATGAGCAACAAACTATTAATTCAAAACATTTTCAGCCAATTTTACTTTTATTCTATCATGCATGTCTAAAGAAGTCTTCATTTCTCATCCATGCAATTTGGTCTTACTGCTGGTATCTCATTTCCTGTCCTGTTTTCAGGAAGCTCTTAGAGCATTGTGGAATGCAGCCTTTCCAGATGTTGCTCTGACAGGAATGATCTCGGAGCAGTGGAAAGACATGGGGTGGCAAGGTCCTAATCCATCAACTGACTTTAGGTAAAATTCTGTAAATGCCTTTCTGTTGGTTTTTTTTTTTAAATTAAGGTAGATTACTTTCTGTCTCTTAATAACAAAGAGGTTTAATCTAAGATGATGGGGTCTTGTGGCCATATCCTGAAGAGGGGAGAGAGAAATTTCGGATCAGTTATGTTAAAACCATGTGCTTGATCTTGACTCTGTTCTGCAATTTGAAATGCAGGGGCTGTGGTTTCATTTCTCTTGAAAACTTGCTGTTTTATGCTAGGACTTATCCGGTATGGTTTCTGGACTCTTTCAAGGATTTGTACAATGATCTTTTATCACTTTTCTTGAAGCCTTTTTATGAAATATTGTTTCTAGATTCCATGATGCCTGAATCTGCACAGAAACCGAGTTTTGATTATTACTGATTGTATGAAAATACAAAATGAAGGTATCTTTTCGTAGGTTATTGTTCAAGCAGGGTGGGCAGAGAGCAACTTGGGAATATCCATTTGCTGTTGCTGGCATTAATGTTTCATTTATGTTGATCCAGATGTTGGAGTTACACTCAGGTTTGTGTACGTGACGTGTTCTTTAGATTTAAAAATACTAATAGTTAGGTAAAAGAGCGTACACATATTCATCCTTTGCTCGTCACATATTACATTGGAGGGTAAAACCATTTCTCATTTCTTTTCCTTCTCATCTCCTTTGCAGTAAATCCAAAAAATCTTCCAGGAGTCAATTTCATTAAACTACTAGGAGGTAAAGGGCCTACAACTCTAAAACGCGTTGTGCTTTTGTGTCCTTGATGTACATAACCCTTTATTATTTACTCCAAATTTTACATTTATGATTGCAGAAGACGACACAGCTTTTGACGTACTATTCTGTTTAGCTTTTGAACTGATGGATGCCCAGTGGCTAGCTATGCGTGCATCTTATATGGAGTTCAATGTATACTCTCCCTCTATATATCAGTCTCTTTCTCTCTTAAAAAATTTTACAATGAAAGGAAAGATTAGAAATCGGTATGGCTTTTTTCAGGACAGTGTTCCTCAAACCAAACTGATAAAATGGTATCAGAAAATTCAACAAGTTCCTGTCGAAACCACTCATTTGGCATTTATCTCTTCACATTACTATACGTCCAGCATTATATAAATCCAGAATTTTCTTACATTTTTTGAGGAGTCCTGTTACAACCTTTTAACTGCAGTCTTCATTCTTGCATTGCAGGAGGTTCTAAAAGTAACCAGGACACAATTGGAGAGGGAGCTGGCACTTGAAGATATTCGTGGAATAACAGATTTGCCAGCATACAATCTATTGTATCAATGACCAAAAAAAAAAAAAAAATTGTAAAAAAAAAAAGAAGTCTAAGCTCAGTATTTCTATATTGAGGCTTACTCTGGGGAGCTCTATTTAGGATTTTGCTATGTCAACTACTCATCTGTACAAATCATTTTCTTATAGCTAATTATATTCTGTGCACTGCAACACAATGGACCTCACACCTGCCACCAAATGACCTCACCTTTAATTTAACTATGAGATTTAATCTGATACCGTCTTCAAAACTAGAGTTGAATAATTTACATAAACAAATATATAATCTACCAAAACATGTGTAGCACGATTTTAATAAATATGGTGGTTCCCTGTTCATTGGCCAGCTCTATATACACATGGTAGTTGGTCTGTGGTTATACTAATAAATATAGGATACTAATATTATTGACTAACAATATTGATTCCTATCTAATAGTAATAGAGATTCCTTTCTGATAATAGAACAAACGTAAATAAAAAAATAAAAATGATTGACATTGATATTGCCGGCTGAAACTTTTCATTTTCACTTTTAAAAAAATGCCTTGTGTATATATTTTTTAATTAAATAATACACTCATAAAATACGTAAGGGAAACAAATATTTTTTTTGAATTCATAAAAAATATATAAACTTAACTATAATGAACTGACTTTTTACCATAAATTCTAAAATGAATTAACAAATTAGTGTATTTATAAATAAATACTTCAGGTTCAGTATTTTTTTTTGACCGAACCAAGGAATATATTAATAATCAGAAAATAAATCCACAAGACAATAAGGGGGTGTTTGCTAGCATACGTTACAATCAGTTGTAGAATTTGTCACTCTAACTAGTTTATGAGCGGCGACATTCGTTAATTGTTTACAAAACCAAGGAACTCTGTTGTAAATCCTTAAGCAGAGAGACACAAATAAAACACATCCATAATCCAGTACATCAATATAAGATTGATTACCTATACTATTATTACATATACTATTAATGACAATTCGGCTCTGCTTCAACAACATGACTTCAATTTTATCTTGTAAACTCTTCGATAACTCTGCATATTTCAAATAGCGGAGATCCATATAATATACAATAGTATAACAATAATAACATTGGATTGAAATACTAGATTGAACTCCCATAGAAGAGCAAAAGAAAACTCCCACAAAAGAGAAGAAGAAAACTCCCATAAAAAGAGACAAAACAAAACTCTCAAAAAGAGAGACTAAACAACTTAAATAGATAGACACAAACACCCAATTTATTGAAATAAATGAAAAGAAACTGATGTAAAGGGGTTTATCGTCGGTGAAAAGACCAACGACAACCCCAAAAAAAGAAAATATTGATAAACTTTTTAGAGAGAAAATAGAGAAGGCGGCTAGGCTTTTTATGTTAAACCGGGGTTCAGTATTTTAATTTATAGTAATCCAATTTGACTTTTTTTTTAATTTTTCTTTTTCGAATTCAATAAATTTATATACATAAAAAATGAAAAAATTATTAACTTTCACAAGAGAGAAGAACAAAATATGATGGAAGAAAATAAATATTTTTTTGAGGCAACAAAAAGAAAAAAAAAATTTAGATACCCACTTTGTCAAGAACTAATTAAAAAATATATATAAGAATCAAGGAAGATTGGTATAGATGATAAAATACCTTCTGATCAAGGGTAGATGTCTCGAGTTCTAGTTTCCCTTTCGCTAAGAGAGAGTAAAGGGGTTCTTAATAAACTGAAAATCTGGATGACATCTCCCTCGCATGGTTTAGTTTGAGCCAAAAAACCTGCAATACCACTAAGGGTGAGCAAGGCCCCCCCGTACCGGCCAAGGTTGTTAAAAGCGGTTTTTTAGTTAAAATCAGTAGAGCCCTCTGAAAGTCGAATCGTAAAATCGTACGATTTTACTAACCACCTCAAATATATACACACACAATATAACACACTAATACAACATCAATGTTTTGAAAAATTAGAATCGTAAAATCGTACAATTTTACACTGATCTGAAACGCTTTGAAAAATTAGAATCGTAAAATCGTACGATTTTACATGTTGAAACACGATCTTAATAACACTGGTACCCGGTCCGATCGAAACTGACATAACCGAACTACAGGATGGGTCAACTTCATTTTCTGGGTGACACCTGTTAAGGGAATGCGAAACTTGAACTATATATTATGCAGAGTATTATTAGATATTCTCCCTTAGTCTACTGGTAAAGCTGGTATTTCCCAATGATCCAGGTTCAATCCCTACACTCCCCATTTTATCCTAACCAAAAAGGGGTTGGAATTTGAACCCTAGTCTCATGAGGAAAAGAGGCCCGCTTATGTCACTACACCAAAGTCGATTCATTGATATTATCTAACAAATATAATATATATAATAAACCATCAAAAAAAATCGAACCAAACTGAAGTTATTTGGGTAGGCTTAGTTCGGTTCAATTATTTTGCCACTAAGAAAGCTATATATATATAAAATTCAAAAATATACTTTTATTATAAAAAAATAATACGGTATTGTTTTTTATCATATGTAATTCAATACAACTTAATTATCATAGGAAAATAATTAGCATGTCACGGATTACAACATGAGACTATACTAATTAAAGATATTCAAAAAGTTGAATTGATATTAATTTGGGGAGATGATTTTTTTTTGATGGAAGAAATCTATTTCCTTAATTACATACTCAATTTAAATATACTTAGAGCAGCATATGATAAATATTTTGAATTCCATATTATAGTCTCTTTTCAATATATTTATATTTTAGAGTAGTATAAGATAAATATTTTGATCCCAATATCTCTCTTCTTAAAATGACATTTTTTTTATTGGAAGTAATTAATATATATTTAATAGGTTGTTGGAGATTTTTTTTCTCATTAAATTTAGAAATGAAGATATGGCGCTACAAGAAAAATCCGGATTAGCAACGGATTAAATCCGTCGCTAATTCTAAAAAATCCGTCGCTAATTCTGTTAGCAACGGATTTAGCAACCGATTTAGTCCGTTGCTAAAAACCTCATCGCTAAGGGAAAAAGAGGACGGGCTGTTGTTAATTAGCGACGGAATTAGTAACGGATTTAATCCGTTGCTAATTAGCGACGGAATTAGCAACGGATTAAATCCGTTGCTAATTAGCGACGGATATTTCCGTTGCTAATTAGCGACATATATTTCCGTTGCTAATATTAGCAACGGATTTAGCAACGGAATTTGGCCATTGCAAATTTATTTAATGATTTTTTTAAAAAATTAATTAAAAATATTTTTAAAAATTATAAAAAAATAATTTTAATAAATTAATTTATTTAACCACCTTTTATACTCTCAAATCATATTAATTATCTCTTTAATCCTCATTATTTTGACAAATCAACCCACTTCCCAGTAGGTCACCCAGTAGGTCACCCATCTTGGGAGTGCTCTGGACTGAGCACGTTTAACTTTGTAGTTCCTTCAATCTGCTTTCCATTTTATGCTGTTGATGATTTCGATTATATGTTATATCGAAATATATTTATTATACATACATAAATTTGTACTTAACCAAAAAATTAATAATTATAATTATAATTACAGTTATAATTACAATTATAATTATAATTCTAATTCTAATTCTAATTATTGTATATATAAATAATATTATATTATAAGATACTTATTTATACTCAAGTATGTATATATGTGTGTGAGTGTGTGTCACGACCCAAACCCAGGGTACATGACCGGCGCCAGGGAACGGGAAAGCTATTCGCTACCGGAACCCTTGGCAAGCCTGAGACTGATAAAATATACATATGCATCTCACCCCAGAATTATATATTCTGGTTCATCATATAAAAACACTTATACTTTTCCAAAATAAACATATAATATCCGATCCAATAAAATAATAAATAATATCATTACCAGCATACCAGCTGGGTGCCTCTCTTGGGCCATCATCATCATAAACATATAAAAATACTTTTCTTTCAAATAACATGATAAAATATCAAAACATAATAATACACATAAACATCAATC